>JAJOZX010000456.1:0-107500 GCA_023014485.1 Bathynomus jamesi | reverse complement strand
CAGAAACGTTCCTTAATACTTATGTCGTTTCTATTCATTTATATACTGCGTGGTCATTGCAGTTATATGCGTATATATATATATATATATATATATAAGTTCGGGAAGAACCGATTCACCTCTATTTAAAAGGGCATATCTCGGCGGAAAAACAAAGAAAAAGTGAGAGGAAAGACAGAGGAAAAAGAAAGGGTGGAGGGGACAGTCGAAGTGGAAAAAGACCAAGGATGACAAGGACTGCAGGGTCAAGCCCCATCATCCTTGGGTGCTAGGGCCGGGAGGGCGCACGTGAACCTCCAGGAACAAGCACGTACAAACGAGCACAAAGAGCACTCAAAAGCACGAGCTTAGAACCCCCTTGCGAGGATATATATATATATATATATATGCACTAGAATCACAAAATAACACGTGACCTTATTAATAAGCAAACAACCACAAGGAAAAGGAAACACAAGTCCGAGCGCTTTCGTGATATATTCACATGAATATATCACGAAAGCGCTCGGACTTTGTGTTTCGTTTTCCTTGTGGTTGTTTGCTTATATATATATATATATATATATATATATATATACAGGGTGTCCGAGAATTATCTGTACAATTTTTGGCTGTTATTAAAAGTCAACCATGAAGTGTAGAAATTCCAGTGTTATCCCATTTTACAGAGAATCTCATTAAGTTTTTTCTGATACCACATTTTGACAAGTTTTTTAGAAATGTACGCGGGTGACAGACATTGATGATTTAAAAGCAAGAATCACAGCTGCTATTGAGCGAATTGATGTGGATATGCTGCAGCGTACATGGCAACATTTGGAGTATCGATTGGATGTTTTTCGAATCACTAATGGTGCACATATCGAATGTTTGTAACAACGTTACTTTAATAAAAGAAACCTTTGAAAATACAGATTCTAAATAATCTTGTTTAAGAATTTTACGTGTGTTATCAAGAATTTTATTAAAAGATGAAATTGTACAGATAATGTTCGGACACACTGGAATTTTTAAAAAACTTGTCAAAACTTGGTATCAGAAAAAACTTAATGAGATTCTCTGTAAAATGGGACAAGACTGGAATTTCTAAATTTCATGGTTGACTTTTAATAACAGCCAAAGATTGTACAGATAATTCTCGGACACCCTGTATATATAACATATATATATATATAAATTAACCACTAGGCCACCTAGGGTACCCATTTATCTACCAACCACTTTCTTTATTGTGTGGAAGGATGAACAGCTGGGTTTTGCTGCGCGCCGGCTGCCGTCGGGTCTCGAACCCGCGGCCGATGGTTTCATCGTCAGCGACACTAACCACTACACCACCGAGGCGCATATATATATATATATATAATGTTTCAGACCAACAAAGACCCTAGGATCCACTCATGGCTGGTCTACCTAACTGTGTTCGTAATTGTGTATTGTGTATGTCCTCCATGGTGGCGGAGGGGACCTACAATTTTACGTGCGTTCCGAACCACAAGAACATAAGAAATTTATGTAACAACTGCCTGTACATTGGCAACAACCAATTTTTGCAAAACTAAATAATTATCAATTTAAAACTAATTAATTATCGATTTAAAACTAATTAATTACACTGGTCTGCGTTTGAAATTTTTTTTCCTGAGGTCAAGGTTTTTTTAGTTGTTCTTTTATAATTTTTACATGCTGAATTAAAAAATGTAACTCATTTTGTTCAATCAGGTCAGGTTTTTATGCTATCTCAATTTTTAAAAAATAGATAATTCGAAAATAATCTTTTGAAATTAGCAAGTTTATTTTTTTAAAACGGACTTAAATTGACAGAAAATGTACAAAGTATATAAAAAATGGTACACAAGTACAGTTAATGTGGACAAAAGGGCTTTCTCAAAGACTTTCGTCTGTCTTCCACAGCTGGAACGTCTCTCTTGAGGCACCAGCAGTAGTCCGCGAGCATGTTCACATCCCAGTGGCCCTGGTACCTCTCTTCCATCACTCGAATATCCTGGTGGAAGCGCTCTCCTTGCTCCTCGCTGACATCACCGCAGTTGTCCGGAAAGTAGTCTAAATGCGAGCTGAGAAAATGCATCTTTATGGACATATGTGCACTAAGAGCCTGGAAGCTCTGCAGGAGCTCCTCGACAACACGTTCGTACTCTGGACTTCGGTGGTTGCCCAGAAAATTCATGACAATGGACTTGAATGCGAGCCAGGCATTGATCTCATTGTCCTCCAGACTTTCGTCGAATTGAGCATCTTTCATTAGCTCCCTGATCTGAGGGCCGTCAAAAATACCTGCTTTCAGTTTGCCCTCATTGACGCGTGGAAATTTCTGATTCAGGAAAGCGAAAGCTCGGCTTTCTTTGTTGAGTGCTCTGACGAAATTCTTAAGTCTGAGCTTGATGTGCAGCAGCGGAAGTAGAATCATCTATGGATTCACGAGAGCGTGTGACAGAACGTTGTGCGAACTTGGTTCCAGGCCACGTCTTGCTGGCCAGTCGCGTTGTACGTAGTGTTGCTTGTCTGCTCGGCTGTCCCACAGACGGAGAAAACAGGGTATTTGGTGTAGCCGCCTTTTAGACCCAGCACTAGGGCTATAACCTATATATATATATATATATATATATATATATATATATATATATATATATATATATATATATATATATATTTTTGTAGACACGAACATACCTTTAGGTCTCTGCATATCATCCAAGTGTGATGTTTGTACTTCAAAGCAGTTAGCAAAAGCTCCATGTTACTATAACTTTCAGTCATCTGCACCGAGTGACCCACTGGAACAGGCGCGACGTTGTTACCATTGTAGAGTAGTACTGCTTTCAAGCTTCAGCTTGAGGAGTCGATGAAGAGCCGCCATTCTGTAGGGTCATACACTAAACCCATAGCTGCAATGAGGCCGTTGACGTTGTTACAGTAAACCAGCGAAGCTTCTTCGTCCAACGTGAAATATTCTCGAAACTCTTCTTCGCGGCTGCGATACCAGAAGAATGTTGTTTCTGGAGCTAACAAACGATTTTCGCGAAGACGTGACCCTAGCAACTGAGCAGATTCTTTGGACAAGCACAAATCTCTTGTCAAATCGTTCAACTCAGCTTGGCTCAAGAGTTTGGGTTGACTTGTCTCGGCAGTAGGTTGGTATGTGCCAGATATGTCACCGTCATCCATTTCTTCATCTGAGTCGGATGACGAATCAAAGTTGTCGGGCGGTGTTGGAATTGGAATTTCTGGTCCATGAGGCACGGGCTTTATGGCAGATGGCACGTCTGGATACTTTACGTGTTGCTTGTTTTTTCGATTTATGCTTAAAAGGAAACAGATAAAGATAAGATAAAGACATATCTCATATATTGTCAGGCATATTTTTGTAAGTATAAAATGAAATTCATACTAAATTCATACTAACTTACCTTGTAGGTTTGTCAGACAGAAATAACAGTCAGTAGTAAGTTATGATCTCTTCCTTCCCTCCACACCATTGGGACACCAAAAGGTAGACACTCTACCCTTCTTGTGGCTCCAGTGCCGCAGACTTTCAACGCACGTTTTGCAGCATATGTGAGGGGCAAAGGCTTTGTCCTGGTCACCAAGTTTAACTCCAAAGTAGGCGTGATAGCTTTTCCTCACAAAATGTGTGATGTTTGACTGCCGGTCTGACAAAGTGACTTTACCACAGATGTAGCAGAACCTGTTTGGGTCATTCTTGCACATTCTATTCATGCTGAAAAACTGTAATGACAATCGTAATTAGAAATAAGTTGTGTCTGTTTATTATATAGAGCTTGGCTAACACTTGGCTAAAATGTAAGTCTGTTTTAAAAAAATAAACTTGCTCATTTCATAACGATTATCTAATTTTTTTTAAATTGAGATAGCATAAAAACCTGACCTGATTAAGCAAAATGAGTTACATTTTTGAATTCAGCATGCAAAACCTATAAAAGAACAACCAAAAAAACCTTGACCTCAAAAATGACGCAGACCAGTGTTATCGATTTAAAACTAAAGATAGAATCTCTGGATCCAGAGGATCAAGTCATAATAGACTACTATCCACAAATATGTTACACTCTATATCTATTTATAGCCAACATGCAAATATATCAGATCCAAAGAATCCAGTCAATTTCATTACGGTATCCATCAATACTAGTACCTTGCCAACGAAAAATAAGTCACGGTCCATATCGATTGCGGACCAAGTCAAAATTTACATATACATTACAATATATATACTTAGGAGAAAAAGTGTAGGTGTGGCTGTAAAGACTGTACAGTAATGTAGAATGTGTGTGCACCCATTTTGGGTCTCCCATTTCAAGGTGTTTGTGGGGCAAGTGAAGATCATGAGTTTTTCAATACCTCACAGTACTATGGGGGACACCCGCTCGGCAGAGGAATCTCTTTAAATGGGGCGTGTAAGGACAGAGAGTATCCCTTAACCCAAGATGCTGCCTCCCAATATCCCACAACACTTGTGTTGAGCTGTGGGATCTATCACCACAAAGCCTTAATTTTACTACCTTAAACTATACCCAATCTATCAACATATGCGTCTAATCGATTTTTAAACATGTTTATAGACGTGCTACTAATTACTTCTACCGGCAAACTATTCCAGCTATTTACTATTCTATGCGTAAAAAAGTTTTTGGCAACTGCTGTCTCGAACCTCCTACTTGTCAACTTACACCCGTTATTTCTAGTCCTCTTATATTGAGATATTTCGAAAAAGCTATCTCTATCTACGTTATCGAACCCATTCATAATTTTGAAAACCTGGATTAGATCACCCCTTAGCCTCCTAGTCTCGAGTGTTGTCAATTTTAACTCCTTAAGCCTATCCTCGTACGACTTTGACCTAAGCGACGGAATCATCTTAATTGCTCGTCTTTGAACTCTTTCGATTTTGTCTATATCTTTGCGCATATGCGGATTCCAAAATTGGACCGCGTACTCCAAATGGGGTCTAACTAATGATTTCTAAAGAGGAACTATAATATCGCGCGATTTGTACTCAAAATTCCGAGCTATAAAACTTAACACTTTGTTCGCCTTATTGACCGCTGCTGTACTTTGTTTCGCTACTTTTAAATCACCAGTGACTATAACTCCTAAATCTTTTTCCTGCTCTACGCTTGTTAAATCTTTCCCTGACATACTATACGCAAAATTACCGTTACGCGAACCTATATGTAAAATTTTGCACTTATCAACGTTAAATCTCATTTGCCATGTGACTGACCAATCAACGATTTTGTTCAGATCTTCCTGGATTTTACCTCTATCTTCGTCATTAATCGCCCTACTACCCAGCTTCGTGTCATCCGCAAACTTTGAAACTGTACTGACTAGGCCGACATCTAAATCGTTAACATATATAAGAAAAGGGGCCCAATACAGAACCCTGAGGAACGCCGGTCGCTACATTAGCCCAACACGACTCCGCTCCATCAACGACCACCCTCTGTTTCCTACCTCGCAACCACTCTTCTATCCAATTTATTACTACACCCCTGATTCCATGAGCCTTAGTTTTTTCAATGAGTCTTTTGTGCGGTACGGTGTCAAACGCTTTTTGAAAATCTAAATACACTACATCAACCGCCCGATGACTATCGTAAACGTCAACCACGCTTTGAAAAAATTCTAAACGATTAGTTAAGCAAGATTTGTTTCGCCTTAAATCGTGCTGATATTTCTCACCAAGTTATGCAATTCTAAGTGTTCGACTATACGATCCCTAATTATTGATTCCAGTAGCTTAAGTACAACAGACGTTAAACTTATTGGCCTATAATTTCCCGCCGCACCTTTATCGCCTTTCTTAAAGATAGGTGTCACGTTTGCTAACTTGAAATTATCTGGTACGTACCCCTCAGAAATAGACGCATTAAAAATCTTTGTTAGCGGCACAGCAATGCTATCTTTTAATTCTTTTAATTGTATAGGATATATGGAATCCGGCCCCGGTGATTTACGCGTTTTCATTTTATCAATATAGCGCATTACCTCCCCTTCACTAACCACTATATTATCCAAAATATTACCATTATCAAAAGGTATTATGTCTATGACCGTAGAGATATTCGTTACATCTTCTATAGTAAAAACTGACGTAAAAAATTCGTTTAGCAAGGTAGCCATCTCCTTGTTTTCAGAAACTAGATCTCCGTTTACTTTTTTCAAAGGCCCCAACACACTCTTTACTGGATTTCTATTATTGACGTATTGAAAGAATCGCTTGGGGTTTTCTTTACCGTCACGAGCTATGGAGATTTCAAATTCGCGCTTGGACTTTTTTATTACCCTTTTCGCTTCACGCCTTAGAGATATGTAGTTGTTTCGCAACCACAAACTGTCTTTATCGCACTTGTCTAGCCTATAAGCCTTATCTCTACTCTTTATAATGTCTCCTACTCTACAAGTAAACCACAAGGGCATGTTGTTTACTTTCGCACACTTAATTTTGTACGGTACACATTCCTCATTTATAGTCCTAAATACTATTTCGAACGATTCCCACATTAGTTTTGCGTTGGAGTTCCCCATTACGTTTTCCCAATTGACGTGTGACAATTTATTTCGAAATTTACAAAAGTCTGCGTGCTGGAAGTTAGGAATTTTAGTAGAGTTAGTTGGTTTCGAGTGACTTACTGAGAGGACAAACTCTACCGTATTGTGATCGCTATTGCTTAACGGTTCTATTACTTGAAGATCAGTAATTAGCCTATCATCCGTAGTTATTACTAAATCTAAAATACTGTCCAACCTCGTAGGTTCCCCAACCTTTTGAATAAGAAAGCTATCCTCGAGAAAATTAACTAAACGATTACCTTCCGCGCCTCCCTGCATTGTAACTATCCTCAAATAAATTTTAGATTCGCCTTCGTCAACCCACTTAAATTATCAAATTTTTTAAAGTTCAAAGACGAATTCCCCAAAACTGTATGCCCTAATGTTGTTTACAAATACACGTGCGACAGCTGTAAGGCTGCCTATATTGGCAGTACTCAACTCCAACTGGAGGTACGCCTTTCTCAACATTTGGGCTTATCAGTCCGTACCAACCGTCCCCTCAGTAGCCCACCACAATCCGCAATTAGAAACCATAGTAATGAAAACAACCATCCCCTTCACAAAACTCAGTTTGAAATTCTAACTAGATCCAATAACCTCAGAACTCCGAATTTTAGAATCTTTGTACATCTATAGAAACAAACCCTCCATTAACAATAATAGTCCATCTTACAAATTACAGCTCTTTTAACTAACCAACCGATTTTCATAGATACATCATACCTTCTGATTTACTGACCATACAGTTTTCTCTTAGGTTTTGTCATGTATGGAGGTTGATGTAAACATTGTGTATTTACCTGTTGAGGTAATTTAATTTAATTTTAATGATTTTAATTTTTTGTAGTGATGTAATTTTAATGATTTTAATTTTGTATTGATGCAATTTTCATTATTTTTATTTTAAGGTTTTAATTTTAATGGTTTTAATATTGTATTGATGTAATTTTCATTTTTTATTTTTGTTTTAAGGTTTTAAGATTTAATTCACTGATGATGACAAAAGATTTGTCGAAACGTCTGCAGTACAAAAAATAAATGAAAATGTTTGCCATTGTGTTGGTCCTTCTGTTCATCTGTAAGTTCCGTTTCCGTAAGGAGAAGTCAATACCTTATATATATATATATATATATATATATATATATATATATATATATATATATATATATATATATATATATATATATATATATTAACCCCCTCCGTCTATAGCCTGGGTTGGTTCGAAGTCGACGGGGGTTCTAGTTAGGTGGCAGCAACGGATTTGCTACTTGCAGTGGCTTCTTCTATACTACTCTCCGAGTTCTTTTGTAGTGGCTCGGGGGATTCTGGGAGGTTTACTAAATTCTCTGAAGATTCCCGGATTCTTCTTATAACGTATAGGGAAATTTTAATGACTAAGTTCTCTGAAGAGAACAAGGCTCGAAGGAGAAAATAAAGACTATTTCTTACTGTAATTTACTGCTAAAATGTACAGGCAGTGCTCAGCCTTTGAGTCTACTTCTGAATGAATATGAAAAAAATTATTGGGGTTTATATACCCCGATTCTACTAACATCATTATTAAATGTTGAAGAGGCTGTATTATTTTTTGCAATAGTTAAAAATAAAGTAAATTTTTTGTTGTGACAATGGTTAAACAGATAAACAGGATATAGGAAGAGGAAGCCATATTTTTATCTTAAACCGCGTATTTTCAGATCTGCTGTTTTCCTGATCCGCCAAGTTAATTAGAAACGGAAATTGAACTATGCATCTTTATACTAAGATATGCATATGAGTAAAAATTAAAGGTTTAAGATTTACAATTAAATGCTTAGGCAAGTCATGACTTCAACTTTTATAACGAAGAGAGAATGTATACAAAACATGAACACTGCAACTTTTAATCACATCAAAAATTTATCCCAACGAAAAAATAATAATTAAAAAATAATAACAATATCGCCGCGTATACATTCCTAATGGCGACATAAAGTCGGGTCGGACATTGAGTACATTGTAATTTTGGTTTACTATAACTATGATTATAATTACCAATTAATTCACATTCATTTATTATCGTTAACTCGTTAACTACAGTTTCATTAAAGTACATTAATTACATCATGGTAAATCATTATAGTTAATTACAATTGACTACAGTTAACTATAGTTTACAGTGTTTCATATTTACATTAGGATAACTCTTATTTTGAGATTTAACACAAAGTACATGGGCATATATATTATATATATATATATATATATATATATATATATATATATATATATATATATACACAGTATATATATATATATATATATACATACATAACACGCATAACGATATATAACATAATCATGCTTTTGAATTAGAATTAAACAAGAAAGGAGATTTCGTAATTAGATGCCCGCCTTCCAGTGTTGGTCAGCAGAATTCGAACACGGGTGTCAGCATGACGAGTATCTTGCGAGGAAACAATTAAAAAAATATAACACAAGATAAAGGTCAAGAAAGGACATGGACGTATGAATTGAACAACAAATAACTTGCGTTATGCGAGTTTGGTCCTTATGTAAAAATTAAGAATTGAATATAAAGATTATATAGGAATTATTCATTGTTCATTTTTACAGGACTATTCCCTCTAGAATGATATTACTACGATAATATAACATCCTAACTAATGCTAACTAGGTGATAACCATTGGTTTTATAATATAGATTTATATACACAACATAAGTCGGGGTGGCTAAGTCTAGTTCACGTGGTTTGGGTACGCACTCTTGGTCGTACATAAATAGTTTCACGTGGTTCGGTGTCTCTCGTTTTCCTTTGTTCCAAGAAGATCTTTTTATCAAATATACCGAGGATAATAGCACATACAATAATGATACTAACGGCAGATGTTGAAAAAATTGTTACAGGTTGTAGTATTTGTTAGAGGTTACTTTGGTTATCATCCGAAATTTTAAAACGACTTAATTGATCATTCCATTCAGGGGCATGTAGTTCGGGTAGGATGGTTACAGGTTTCATGGAGAGATTTAAGATCTCTATGACGGGTTTAAATTTAATTTGCGACGGGAAGGGGTATGAGTCATTAATGGTAACCTTGTAAGGGTTGTATATTTGGAAGGTTTTTGAACGCAAGGAGCAACCAATTGGTAGCCGAATAACCATAGGGATTGTGATGAGGGAATAATTTGACGGACACTCGAGAGTAGCGGCAGTCCTGTTCGCGAAAGAAACCCAGATGTCTGGTCCAATTCGAAGTTGGACGGTTTTAGAGGAATGAAATTTTGTAAATGAACATACCGGGGCATGACGGTCACGAATTAAGTCGATAAAGCAAGACCTAGTAGTTGGAAGAATGACTGGTTTGAGTGGAGGGCAAACGAGTTGTTTATTTGTTTGCGGGAATCGGCAATGCCAGACGTCGCTCTCTGACATCATAGAATATGGTGACAGATCTTTGGTGAGGAAAAGGTAAGGTGGGGAGATACAATCGATAGACTTTAGAATCGTTTTGGTAGGGTGTTGGGAAATAGTGAAATTTATATACGTCAAAAGTGAGTACATCGAAAAATGGTACAATTATGAGATATGTGTAGGGGTGTGGTCCATGTACAGTCCAGGTGTATTCTAGAAATTGCAGGTAATTAGTATGGTTGAGTGGGAATATGGGTGATAATTTTAATTGTGTCTGGGCGGTATGAATCAAAGGCTGAAGTGTTTCCCATGGTATTAGTGTGGAAAGAGTGACTTTTCCATGGGCTAGCTGGGTTGCACGCAAAACCTTGGAATGAATCGTAATTATTTGTTGTAAATACTTATCGATTAAGGTTACTTGTAGGTTAATTATTCTATTAATTCTAGATATCTTTTGTGTTCTTTGTATTGAGCTAACAGGGATTCAAGGTATGTGAATCTGTCCGAAAGGGCGTGGAGGAAGCGATTGTTTTTGTGTAGTGACCTAATAGTTTGTTCTAACATGTGTCCATCGTATTGCTGATTCCGCGCGAAGAGATTCAATTTGAGTTCAATTCTTTTAATATCTTCTTCGGTTGCTAATCCGAATAAACCCTTGAATATTTTTCCTCCTATATCTATCAGTCCCCTTTTACTTCTTTGATTAAATTTTTCCGAGTTTTGAGTTCCAGTTTGTATCCATGGTAATGCTAATATTTCTGATAGGGCGTGCTGTAGTTTGAATATTTTCGAATGTATTTTCTAATAGAACGCGACTAATCTGGTCGTTCCCGGACATTTTTAACAGAACCTGAACTTTACTTTCAAACGTTTTTAATTGGGTTTTATCTGAAGGAGATTGATTTTAATTCTAGCAGGGGTTGCAAATTGATAAAAAGGTCCGCGTGTCCTTTCAAAAATTTACCTTCTGCAAGCTTTTCTATAACAACTCCGGTAGAAATTTTAATGCTAGGGCTACAAGAGTAAATAATTTGGAAAATTATAAGGGGGACAATTTTATTCATTTCTACGCCTTAGATTATACGGAGCTGGGGGTGGCCGTGTGGATACTTGTGTTTGTGGACGAAGGGGTCGGCCTCGTTTTGGTGGCAATGGGGTCGACCGTTAAGCTCGGATTCTGAGCGGGTTCGTTTCTTATGTGAAGGTTCTAGTTCACGTGGTTGATGCATTTGCGGCGGTATGTAGGGTCCGTGCGTCGATCATCAATCGGTGAGGGTGGTGACAGAGGAGATGGTGGAGTTGGAGGAGATGGTGGAGTTCCACTGAGTGATCCTCTCGAAGGGGTTTCTCCAGGGTCTGGGTCCGATGGGACTCTTGGTTCTGGGGCCTCCTCTTGTTCAGAGATTGGCTCGAGTACTGGTGGTATTACGAGGTACCAATCTTCGTCATGGGTAGTGTTCCCGCGGTGACCACTTCAGTTTTTTTTCCCTGCTCGATTTGTTAATACCTTGACCTTTCGAAGGATAGGCGGCTCGAACGCCTGGCAGCTGTTTTTTGGGAAGGTGTTGTTCGGCAGCTATCTTCAAATTATCAGCGTGAATGATCTTTAGTTTGGAATGATCCCGGAGGTCGAGGATTTCATAACGATTTTTTCCGAGGTTTTTCATAATCCTATATGGGCCATCCCATTTTGGGTATAATTTGCGATGAGCACTTGGCGGTTTCACGCTCTTCAGATAACATCGCATACCGACGATTATAGTCCGTTGACGGGGATGACGCCTATGTTGCTCTTGCTCCATCTGTTGGTTTCGTTGGTCTAGGGCATAGCGGATTATGTCAAAAATCTTGAAAGATCGTTCAGCTAGTTGCTGATTTGCTTCTGCCATCTCGGAAGATGTTAGAACTGCCGGGTCGATTTGGTCGGGCAAATCAAAAGGTAGACGCTTGTCGTAGTGATATAGGACGAAATGAGGGGTGTCCCCGATGGACACATTATAGCCATTGTTGATGGCTGTTTGTACCATGGGAAGGGAATCATCCCATGTACGGGAGGATGCATCGACAACGTGGCGAAGGGCTTCTAAGATCTTTCGATTGTGCCTTTCCACTAAGCCGTTTGCCTGCGGATGGTATGCCACAATGTGTGTGTTTTTAATTTTACACATGTTACAGAGTGACTCGAACAGTTTGGACGTGAAACTAAGGGCGTTATCCGAAATTAGGATGGAAGGAGTAGTATGATTCTGGATGACGCGTTCCACTAGGGCTCTTGCCACAGTTTCCGAGGTCTGGTCTGGAATGGCAGCTACTTCGCTGTAACGCGAGAAGTGGTCCGTAAACACAATGATGTACTGGTTTCCCTTTGATGTTTTGGGGAATGGTCCCAGTATATCCATTCCAGTTCTTTGCCAGGGCCTTTGGCATACTGGATATTTATGCATGGAGCTGTGGAGGTACGTTGCCTTTGTGTTTTAAACAAGACGGACATTCAGCGATGTATTCATGTACCTTTCTGTTCATTTCGGGAAAATGGTATCGCTCCAAAAGACTCTTGATGGTGCGATCCGGCCCCATGTGGCCATACAAAGGTGAGTCGTGACAAAGTCCAATGGCTATATCGACGAGATCCTTTGGTATTCCACGAGGTCGTTTCCATCTTCGTTCCTAAAATGTACGAGCCCATCTTTGAGGTTGTACTGTTCTTTTACCTTCGATGGTTCCTTTTGTTCCAGGCGCGCCCGAAGGTTTTGGGGTGTTGGTCCTGTTGTTGGGAGTATTGCAGACACTCGTAGTCGAACACAGGAAGAATTCCTATTTTATTCACTTGGGCGTCGGGCTTGAGTCTCGACAATCCGTCTGGAATAACTTGAAGTTTTCCCGGTTTGTATACGATTTTTGCCGCAAAGTCCTGAATCAACAGAGCCCATCTACTCAACCGTCCTTCAAGTAGCTTGTCCTTGAAGAGATACGTGAGTGGCTTATGGTCAGTTTGATGGTTACATCGTAGCCATAGACGATATTTCGGAATTTTTTCAAAGCCCAATATACCGCTAGGGCCTCTCGGTCCGTAGTGGAATAATTCCGTTGAGGTGCAGAGAGAAGTTGACTGGCATAAGCAATGGGTAATTCCACACCATCTACGTCCTGTAATAGGACGGCTCCTAGTCCATAGGAGGAAGCATCTGTGGCTATGACAAAGGGTTTGTGTAATCAGGATATTGGAGGATGGGATGACAGGTTAGTTTACCAATTAAAGTTTCAAAGGCATGTTGGTGATCAGATTCCCAGTTAAATTTAGCATTTTTCTGGAACAAATTAGTAATGGGTTTAGCAATATTTGAAAATTGGGGGATAAAATTCCGATAGAATCCGACAAAACCAATAAATGCACGAGCGTCGTCGATGGTTTTGGGTACAGGGTACCTTTCCAGTGCTTCGAGTTTGGCTGGATCAGGTTTAATTCCTGTGGATGATAGTAGAAATCCTAGGTATACCAGGGACTCTTGTAAAAAGTTGCACTTTGCAAGTTTCAGTTTAAGGTGTGCTTTTCTCAAGCGTGATAGCACATTCTGAAGACGTTGAAAGTGTGTTTTTATGTCCGAACTGTAAACGATAATATCGTCAAGATAAACGAGAGCTTCAACACCTAATAGGTCGGAAAGGACTATATTCATCAACCTAGAGAAATTAGCAGGCCCATTTCGGACTCCGAAAGGTAAAACCTGGAATTCGTAATGGCCTCGGTTAGTGGAGAAAGCAGTCAATGCCCGAGATTCGGGACTGACCTCCATTTGCCAATAACCGATGCTAAATCGAGGGATGAAAAGAAGTTAGCTTTCCCTACGTTCAGAATTGTTTCCTGCATGTTTGGAATAGGGAAACGGTCTGGGATGGTAATGTGGTTCAGGCGTCTAAAATCTATACAAGGGCGAGATGTTCCGTCCTTTTTGGAGACAAGAATCATAGGAGCGGACCAGGGACTAGCTGAAGGCTGCATGACATCCTGCTCCAACATGTCCGTGATGTGTTCCTCAATAGTGATTAATTGGGAATGTGGAACCTGATAGGAAGGAATGAAAATGGGTTTGGAATTGGGTTCCAGCTTGATTTCAAAAGGGACCAAATTAGTTCGGCCCAGAGGATCTCCTTTTAGGGCAATCACATCTCTATTTCTTATCAAGAAATCGAGAAGTGATTCCATTAGTTTGGGATCCTGTAAGGCTGGTGACTCATGAAGGGAGTGCTCCAGACATTTATTATATTCTTCTTTCAATACTGAACGGTTTAACTCTAAAGAACTGGAAACACGATTTATCGTACTGGTGGGGAAATCTGAATTTATTTCTACTGTGGAAACAGTTCCTAGTTTCTGATTTGAAGTTAATTCGATAGGGCTTTTTCCTTTGTTTAAACAAACAACAGGGATAGCTGAATTCTGACTCTGACTAAGGACTTGGGCAATAGGAACATCTCTTTTGAAATTACTTTTCTCTGTAATCAGAGTACGCTCCGACTCTAATAATTTTCCTTGAGTGTCGACTACTTTTGCTAGGAAACAGATCTTCTCATAAGGTGCTACTGTTATATGCTCGGTAGGGCATATGAAAAATTGAGGATCTGACTCTGGTTCGGCGACTAAAATTTGCTGTATGGGCTGAACTGAAACTGGCTGACTGGTAACTGACTGACTGGAAACTGACTGTGTTGATCCAACTGGATTCAACAACTGGAACTGATTACTCTGGGGCTGATTTCTGGAGCGGTTGTCCCTCTGGATGCAACCGACTGTCTTGAACTGCTATCAAGTGGAGGGGGTTTCCTATTTCTTTCGGAAATCTGAACTGAACTAATTCTATTAGCATTAAGCTGTCTGTTATTCTCATGGAGATGGTGTGTCCTATTTCGACACTTTACTAGCTTTCCGGCTGGGTAAATCTCCCATTGATTCCGGTTAAAAAAATCCATACCTAGTAGGATATCTGTCTGAAAGGTGGCGACTGTGTCCACTATACAACATTTCACGGGGTATACCGCGTTTCCAACTTCTAAATATAATTCAATTTCTCCGTATGTAGGTATGGGTGTGCCTGTAACTCCTCTGAGTTGACAGGAGTGCCTTAATTTCATATTTGTAACTGTACTCTCTAGTAAATCATCTACACATTGTTTCTTAATTAACGTCGCGTGTGCTCCTGTATCTAGGAGAGCGGTTAAATCTTGGTTATCTATGCTACAATTTATTATTAAATCTAGGAGGTTTGCACCTATTATCCTGATGGGGAGTTGATGTGTGTATTTGGGTACATTACTGCTCTTTAGGAGGGAGGAGGTTGAACTGCCGCCTCCAAAGTAGGGTCTAAAAAAGGGCTCGAATTGTCCTCTATGGGAGGACCTGGGTCATATTCTATGGGATCACCATACGCTGGAGGGTTTTCTTGAAAACTGTACTCTGGGGAAAATGATTCCTCGCGGGTACTTCTACGTACCGAACTATCCGACCTTGCTGATTGTACTGGGGTTTGTACATGGGGTAATAGTGTGATTGACCCTGTGGTCGTAATCTATTTGGTTGGTGGTTCGACTGAGGCTGGGAATGGACTGGTTTCTGGGGATTGGAGGACTTTTGGGAACGTTGGTGGTTCGATTTCTGGAAGTGGGGCCTATACCCTGCAGGGCTTTATCGGCACATTTTTGGCGATCGCCACGGCGATGACCATGTTCGTGACAGTGGGAGCAATAAGGGGATAATTGCACTGACTTATCATGTGCCCAAAGCTATCGCAGTTAAAACACTGTGGAGGAGGGCGTGTATTCTGGGTTTGGGGGGCTTGTTTCTGGGGTGGTGTTCCCTGCATCGGCCTCGATTTATAGGGTTGTTGTTGTTGCTGTTGGTGTTGTGGTTGCTGCTGCTGAATGTAATGTATGGGGTTTCTCTACCCTTTCGGTAGTTCTGGTTTGCTAAATCTGGGTAATGTTCCCGTGTTTTATTTATGGCTACACTTACTGGTTTGTCAACATTTAGAAACTCTTGAAACTTTTTTTTAGGTGCTCCGGGTAGGTTTTGGTAAATGGTCGTTGCTACTATTAGGTTTCTTTGTTTTGAAGTGAAAGTAATGCCACACGCATTTTCTGCGGCTCGGAGGGCTTCTCTACGAGTTTATGTGTTCGTGTAATAAAATTACTTAAATCTTCATGTTCCTCTTTCTTCCATTTAGCTTGAAAGACTGCTTCTAACGTGGCTAAGGGTTGTGCAAGTGTTATTTCTTTAAAAAATTCTAATAAGTTCTGTTTAAAATTGTCCCATGTTGTAGCTTCGCTAATGGATGTTACGTAGGTGACTGTATCATGAGCATTCCCTTCTTTAGGGTCGATAAACCTTTTTGCTTCCCGAATCTTTATATCATCATCGGTGATGTTTTCGCGTAAGAAATATTGTTCTAAAGACTCAATCCAAGGTCTTACGCGTGGTTCAACAAAGTGATTATCTATGATCCCCTTAAAAATTAAGACAGTATGGGGAAGGTTTACTAGTCTACCTAAGTTAATGTACGCTGGGGAGGGGGTTTGAGACAAATTGGCTTGTACTTGATCTGAAGTTTGTTTGTTTGGGAATATGTTTGAAGGGTGCGGGGTAGGTGGAAAAATGGGTGTAGGGAAATTTCGATGTCAGAAAGCGCACCGTCTGAATCGCTCATATGTGAAGGTACTATTAATGTGTTCTAATTTGGTCTGCTTGACTGATCTTAATTTATGGAATGATCACTTAAGGGGTTTTCCTAACTACTCTATCTAAAAAATACACATTAAATAAATGCACAACAATTTGCCTAATTAGAGGAAAATTTGAAAAAATTGCAAACAAAATATAAATAAAAGATGTAAACAAGATTTCACTCGAATGTACGTGAAGGTATGGTAATATTATACTTGGTACATTAAATAAAATTATACTATACTAACTATAATAGTGGAAATAACTCGGTTTCACTAAAAAGAAATCTATCACTGGTGTATAGAATGTTCACTGTGATTTTTGTTAATTCTGGCTCGATACTAATTATTAACTGTTAATAATACTGACTTTTCAAATGTTTAGAGATTATTTAAAAAAAAGAGTTCTGTACTTAACAAGATTCCTACGGCGAAATTCTTGGAGACGTGTCCTGAAGACGTGTCTTGCTGGCCACTTGTTCTTGGATGAAAACTAGGCGTGGAGAACTTGGAGTCGTGACACACCGGTTGAAGGGTGGATGTGACGAACGGGAAGTCGTGACTCGCCGGTCAACTGGATGTTGGTTCTAGTTCCAGGGTCTGGAAGACTGGAAGAATCCTGGATGCAGAGGTCGCCAGTTGTTAACCCCTCCGTCTATGGCCTAGGTTTGTTCGAAGTCGACGGGGGTTCTAGTTAGGTGGCAGCAACGGATTTGTTACTTGCAGTGGTTTCTTCTATACTACTCTCCGAGTTCTACAGTGGCTCGGAAGAGTCTGGGAGGCTTACTAAATTCTCTGAAGATTCCCGGATTCTTCTTATACCGTATCGGGAAATTTTAATGACTAAGTTCTCTGAAGAGAGCAAGGCTCGAAGGAGAAAATAAAGACTATTTCTTACTGTAATTTACTGCTAAAATGTACAGGCAGTGCTCAGCCTTTGAGTCTACTTCTGAATGAATATGGAAAAAATTATTGGGGTTTATATACCCCGATTCTACTAACATCATCATTATTAAATGTTGAAGAGGCTGTATTATTTTTGCGCAATAGTTAAAAATAAAGTAAAGTTTTTGTTGTGACAATGGTTAAACAATAAACAGGATATAGGAAGAGGAAGCCATATTCTTAAACCGCGTATTTTCAGATCTGCTGTTTTCCTGATCCGCCAAGTTAATTAGAAACGGAAATTGAACTATGCATCTCTATACTTAGATATACATATTAGTGATGTAGCGGATGTCATTTTTTTCACATCCGCGGATGCGGATGCGGATGAGGATGTTTGATTTCAACATCCGCGGATGCGGATGCGGATGTCTACATTTTCGTTATTTTTTAGGATATATTCGAGATTTGTTGTGTTTAACGTATATAATAAGTTATTATATAGAGAGAGCTGTAGCTATAATGTAGTATAATTGATTAATTGTACAATAATTGCTGTACTTTTCTCTGAACATATAAAATAATATCAAGCATCTAACTAATATAGAAATCAATTAGTGAATTCGTCTGCAAATAAATTCGTTATATTTTGTTGAGTTTCAGCCACAATTAGAAACCATAATTGTGTTACCAGGATGCGGGACGTGAACCCAACTCAAATGCACCCCACCGACCTCTTTCCCCAACCTCCACCCTTATAGAAAGAGATCTTTAATTAGCTTGATAACTATTTATATTAAGTTTAAAGTTTTATTAGGCATATTTATAAATGAGTAATTAAAATAAAGTAAACTAAGATGTTCATCGTTTAATGTTCAAACTTAATTATAGGAAGGTTATGCTTAAGGAACATTAATTTTTCTGCCTTTTCTGCTGCCAGTCTGTTTCTCTTTTCATCATATATTAATCCAGCACTGCTAAATAATCTCTCGCTTGGTACGTTTGTTGGAGGACAGGCTAAATGTTTCCTTGCAAGTTTACTCAAGTATGGATAGATATTCTGCGTATTTTTCCACCAACTAATAGGATTGTCACATGCAGCCAGGCGTTTTTCTTGGTGATAGCTCTCGATCATTTTTACTACATCTTTTGACATCGCGTAGGTCTCGTCATTGCTGCTTGACTCAAGAAACTGAGAGACAGATTCTGTGATAGATTTGCTTGTTGAAGGTGTTGGTTCTGTCACTGAAACTTTTATTCATTTGGTGGGTGGCGAAGCGACAGATTCAAGAGATTGAAGCTCTTCAACTGCTTTGCCAAGTGATGATTTAACTCGTTCTAATGTACTAGGTGAAAATAACTTAGCTTCGTAACGTGGATCTAAGTAGGTTGCAAGAGAGTAACTTCATACAAGAACAGCCTCTCGTCCTGTCGCTTGCATCACTTTTGCGCACAATGAACTAGTTCTATTAATATAGTAGAATTTGATAATTTCCACTTATTAATGACATTTTATCTCAACGGTCCACATCCGCACGACATCCGCAGCCCAAAGTGCGGATGCGAGTGCGGATGCGAGAAAATGTGCGGATGTTCCGCGGATGCGGATGCGGATGCGGATGTGACCTACATCACTAATACATATGAGTAAAAATTAAAGGTTTAAGATTTACAATTAAATGCTTAGGCAAGTCATGACTTCATCATTTATAACGAAGAGAGAATGTATACAAAACATGAACACTGCAACTTTTAATCAGGATTCAATATTAAGCTAAATCTAAGAAAATTATTAAGAAATTTTAAAAAGAACAAGTCACCAATTATTTGGCAAAGTCGAAAGCACATCAAAAGTTTATCCCAACGAAAAATAATAATAAAAAAAATAATAACAATATCGCCGCGTATACATTCCTAATGGCGACGTAACGTCGGGTCAGACATTGAGTGCATTGTAATTTTGGTTTACTATAACTATGATTATAATTACCAATTAATTCACATTCATTTATTATCGTTAACTCGTTAACTACAGTTTCATTAAAGTACATTAATTACATCATATTAAATCATTATAGTTAATTGCAATTGACTACAGTTAACTATAGTTTACAGTGTTTCATATTTACATTAGGATAACTCTTATTTTGAGATTTAACACAAAGTACATGGGCATATATACAGTATATATATATATATATATATATATATATATATATATATATAAAACACGCATAACGATATATAACATAATCATGCTTTTGAATTAGAATTAAACAAGAGAGGAGATTTCATAATAAGATGCCCGCCTTCCAGTGTTGGTCAGCAGAATTCGAACACGGGTGTCAGCATGACGAGTATCTTGCGAGGGAAAAATTAAAAAAAATATAACACAAGATAAAGGTCAAGAAAGGACATGGACGTATGAATTGAACAACAGATAACTTGCGTTATGCGAGTTTGGTCTTTATGTAAAAATTAAGAATTGAATATAAAGATTACATAGGAATTATTCATTGTTCATTTTTACACACACACACACACACACACACACACACACACATATATAATATATATATATATATATATATATATATTAGGGTGGCCCTTATTTTGTCAATTTTTCTTTTTTTCTTTCTCACCCCTTCATTAGATGCTCCCTATTGAGAAAATTTTTCATGCAAAATTTTATAGCGTTTGGACAATATTTAGTGTTTGCTGAAGCTGTCCGAAATTTTAAGCATCCTAACTCTGTAGTTGCCTTTTATAATACATTACGGATTCACTCACACTCAAATCCAGTATTCATTTAATATAAAAAAGTTGCACAATTAGTATTTATTAATATATTTCTAAAAACAAGCTTGGTTGCTATTAAAATTTTACTTAATTTTGTGAACTAGATGTATAAAATTAATAATCTTTACATATACAGTGGGTATGACCGCTACCCTTGAACATCATCCCAATGCAGTTCCGCTGCGATGGGACTCAAAATAATGTGATTTGAGCTGGGCACGACTTTGCAGATAATCAAATTTAGCTTATTAGATCCCCATATCGTCTGCAAAGCCCCATCGTTTTTTTTTATTTATTTCATTCAATTAATACAAGATTTTTAAACAACAAACCGTACTTTTATTAAAATTAAAGGTGATAAGAAATTGAACTGAAAAGTTAGCACAACACAACCCTTATTTAAAGGTTGCAAGAAGAGTTTGATATGCCTTTGAGAATGGTATCCTTCTTGGAATCGGGATACTTCTTCCGATGCTCTTGGACAATTTGAACGACAAAATTGGTCTGTTCTTCGTTTTTGCCGAGGAGTCTATTATATTCCTGCATCAATGCAACTCCCCTTTCAGCAGTGTCATTCACTACTCGAAGATCTTTGACCACTGCTTCTGCCAGTAGGTACTCAGGGTTTTCGATCCACATCTCTGGATTATCACGCAAGAATTCGACTTCAAGCCCTAAAAGAGTGAACCAAACTTTCGTTCTAGCAGACACGAAGTCGCTGAGTTTCTTACCTTGGATGTCACTCTTATTCAGATGAATTTGTTTTGGTGCGTGATGTTGTCCTTCCCGTTGTAGATTCTTAACCATAGCTCTTTTTTCTTGCAAATCCAAGTCTCTGTCAAAGAAGGCAAGGCCCACCAGATCTTCACTCAAGTACCATAAGTGAGCAAGGATTTTATTGAGAGCTCTTTTTGTTGCAGGTGTGTCGCTGACTGCGAGAGATTGTAGTAGTTGTAGATTATTGCTTGGTGCAGATGCTGGCAAGCGAGAGAGGAACCAGCACTTTGCATAGAACTGCACACCAAAAATGCAGAAGTCTTGCATGCCTTTGATTTCTCGTTGCGACAGTTTAAATCTGGAATCGCGGAAAATGAAGATTTCAAGGCGTATATAAGCCGGGCCATGAACCGAGCTCGATGGACTGCTCCAGGTTTTCGAAATTTGACCCCTTTTGGTGGAACGTCTCCCAGAAAAAGAAGGGTAAATTCGAGCAGCTATTGATAGTCATCTCTTGGATGAACTTGATCTAACTGGAGTCGACAGAAGCAGATGATATTGTCCTTCACAGGCTCTACAGCGAGCAGGACGACCTCGTTATTTATGCCAGGACTGTAGTCATTGGGGACGATGTTGTGCCAAAAGGTCTTGAACCGTTTGAAAAGCATAATCTCAGGTCCACTTGATATTCCCATTGTTACCGTGAAAGCTTCCTCTAACATGATTTCATGTATATGATGGCGACATGCCAGGTACAAAACTTCAGACCCTAAATGTTGCTCGAAGAGAACACATGCTCCATTTACTCTTCCAGTGTTGCTCGCTGTGGTGTCGAAGCTAAGGGCTTTGATTCGATCACGAACACCCCAATCATCGACGACATCAATCATCGCCTGCGCCATTGCTTGGCCAGTGCCATTTGCAAGCTTCGGGATTGAAAGGATCTGATCTAGTCCAGATCCTGAAACAACGATTGGGAGACGGTCGACCTTCTTATCTCCAGTTAGGTCATCCATCAGCTTGCCGTCCCAGTGAAGGGTGAGAGGTGTTCGCGGATCAAATTTCTTCTTCAACCCTGCAGCTCTTTGGGCTCGATGCTTCTTCCTGTGTCTTTGCAGAGAAGCTCTGTTGATGTTGTATTCCCCAACGTTCTGACCGGAAGCACTGATCACTGACGCGATGGTAAAGACCGCATCACGGTCACTAGTTTTAGTGCGACCCAATGACGAAAGAACTTCTGGATGGAGGATATTCTTGCGGCCTCTTTTTGGATGAGGTGATGACACTACGACTCCTCCAACAGCTCCTTCATTCTCTGAATCCGTGGTGTTCTCACCTGTGGAAGATGAAGAAGATTCCAGGACGATTTTTTTGTTAAGTACGAGATTCTCTATTTCATGTCTCTTCTTAAATTCATCATTCCGAATTCGCTTCTTCGTAGCTGCTTCCTCCTTTTTAGCCAAAGTCATATCAATTCCAGCAATGAAGCCTCTTCTGCCCTTCTCTCTTTGTGCCAAAAGGAACGCTTTATCCTCCTCATTCGTCGTCAACACCATAGCATTTTGTTGAGCAACGTCGAAGAGGTCATCAAAGCAGGATTTCAGCTCTTCTTCTTTCTTCCTTTGTGTGTCCGTCTTCCGGGACTGATTTTTTTTCAAAAGATCCCACTTCTTCATCAGACTCTCCGACTGTTTCACTGCATGTTGAACTGGCCGCAGTGGAATCCTCGCCTTCTTCCAAAAAGTCTCCACTTCCGCTATCGTCAACTGAGCAGCCTTGTGCTTATTCTTAATCTGAAGCAAATGTAGATAGTACCTCATAACATCCCATTACTTGGCAATTTTGCACCTGATAAACAATTTTGAGTATGTTCAAGCAAATAAACCGTATGTTTTTTTCGAGTTCCACTAACCATCATAAAAAAATCTATATACCTAGATAAAAAGAAAGCGTAATGTCGTTTAGCATATAAGAACATAAGATCATCGCTACCATTTGTTTCAAATTAACCATATATAATATGGCAAGTCATATAATAAGCAAATTCTACCAATAACCCATCACGCCTATTTGATAATATATGAGAGTCGAGAGAGAAAGTTTGAAGTCCTTGAGCACACCCTATACTGTATATACTTATATGTTATATCTCACTAAAATTTTGTATTATTTTCTAGTGACATAGAATCCAACTGAAGGGTGAGAGGAAAAAATATCGTAACTTAAAATTTTAGCACCACTTAAGGGCCACCCTAATGTATATTATATATTATATATATATATATATATATATATATATATATATAATATATATATATATATATATATATATATATATATATATATATATTATATATATATATATATTATATAATATATAATATATATATATATAATATATAATACATATATATAATATATATACTGTATTTTATTATATATATAATATATATATGAAAATTATTTCACGAAAATAACACGTGAAAAATATTTATGATGAATAAAACCACGAAGGAAAGGAAACAGAATGGTACTAAGCCCTTTCGTCTAATAACATCCTCAGGGACACTGAAGTCAATAAAGAGTTCGAGACTATATATAGGTCAAAAAAAAAATAAAAATATATATATATATATATATACATGGGCTATTTAAAATGATTCATCCGATTTCAACTGAGAATACTTCCGTACCTATCAACCGTGCATCAACTGGGCATACACCACATGAAAGAGGAAATCTCCGAGTTTTACAAGATCACCGCGAGAGGGCTCCAAAGTCACGCCGTGGCCTAGCCTAGCAACAAACAGTCAGTGTGAAAATGGCGTCCGCACAGCAGAATGCGTTTTGCGTGTTGCAGTTTTGGTGCTCCACAGCTGGCCCCCTAGGTCGCCGGATCTTACACCGTGCGACTTCTTCCTTTGGGGGTACATTAAGGATACTGTGTACGTGCCACCGTTGCCCACATCTTTGGATGAGCTCCGAACTCGCATTGTTACTGCCGTAGAGTCAGTGACAACGGACATGCTGGAGCGAGTATGGGAGGAATTCGACTATCGTGTCGACGTTGCTCGTGTAACTAGGGGAAGTCACATAGAGCATTTATGAGGTGAGAGACAAAATTTGGACAGTTTTTCTTTTGGTTGATGTATCACAAATCACTGTATTTGTAACACTAAAACATATTCTCATTTGAAATCAAGTGAATCAATTTGAATAGCCCTGTATATATATATATATACACACACACACACACACACTATATATATATATATATATATATATATATATATATATATAGTAAATATTGAAATAAAAATTGTGGGAGGAGCATACAAATTTGTAAGAAAACTACCAATTTTAGAACTTTGCCCTTCTTGTCTAAATCCGTTCTGAACGAATTCAACGCAAGATCAAATGGATTGTTTACAATCAATTTTATAGATAATGCCTGACTATATAGGTCACAAAAAAATATAAAAATAAACTGAAAAATAAAAATTGTAAGAGGAGCATATAAATTTATAAGAGAAAACTACCAAAGTTTTAGCACTCTGCCCTTCTTGTCTAAATCCATACTGAACGAATTCAAAATACCAGAATCAAGTTGAAAAAGACCTTGGCTCATGTTAAAGTTATTTGTAAGTTGGATAATAGCAGACTCAAGAATATTTCTGTTAACCCTAGAATGCATAACCCGGGTCTCTGAGGCCCCCCGGGTGTTATATTTATCCGGGTTATGCATTCTGGAGTTAACAATGTTGCTAGAGTGAAACAAAACTGAAGCATTATTCCAATCAATACAGTGGGACAACTCTGACAAATAGACAAAAAGGGCACTGGATGACTGTCCCGTTCTTACGGAATATTAATGCTGTTTTACACGCGTGTGCAAATCCTTTCCCGTCTGACCAATGTAAAAGGAATCATATTGTTTAGAACCAATTTTATGGATAATGCCTGAATTATAGGTAGGGCTATTTTTTACTATGATATTTTCACAATATGAACATTGTAACATTATTATAATATTACATTATATATATATAAATATAATATATATATATATATATATATATATATATATATATTATATATATATATATATTATATATATATATATATATATATATATAATGTTATAATGTTTCAGACCAACATATCTTTGTCTATATCTTTGCGCATATGCGGATTCCAAAATTGGATCGCGTACTCCAAATGGGGTCTAATTAATGATTTATAAAGAGGAACTATAATATCGCGCGATTTGTACTCAAAATTCCGAGCTATAAAACCTAACACTTTGTTCGCTTTATTAACCGCTGCTGTACTTTGTTTCGCTACTTTTAAATCACCAGTAACTATAACTCCTAAATCATTTTCCTGCTCTAGGCTTGCTAACTCCTTCCCTGACATACTATACGCAAAATTACCGTTACGCGAACCTATATGTAAAATTTTGCACTTATCAACGTTAAATCTCATTTGCCATGTGACTGACCAATCAACGATTTTGTTCAGATCTTCCTGGATTTTACCTCTATCTTCGTCATTAATCGTCCTACCACCCAGCTTCGTGTCATCCGCAAACTTTGAAACTGTACTGACTAGGCCGACATCTAAATCGTTAACATATATAAGAAAAAGCAAGGGGCCCAATACAGAACCCTGAGGAACGCCGGTCGCTACATTAGCCCAACACGACTCCGCTCCATCAACGACCACCCTCTGTTTCCTACCTCGCAACCACTCTTCTATCCAATTTATTACTACACCCCTGATTCCATGAGCCTTAGTTTTTTCAATGAGTCTTTTGTGCGGTACGGTGTCAAACGCTTTTTGAAAATCTAAATACACTACATCAACCGCCCGATGACTATCGTAAACGTCAACCACGCTTTGAAAAAATTCTAAACGATTAGTTAAGCAAGATTTGTTTCGCCTTAAATCGTGCTGATATTTCTCACCAAGTTATGCAATTCTAAGTGTTCGACTATACGATCCCTAATTATTGATTCCAGTAGCTTAAGTACAACAGACGTTAAACTTATTGGCCTATAATTTCCCGCCGCACCTTTATCGCCTTTCTTAAAGATAGGTGTCACGTTTGCTAACTTGAAATTATCTGGTACGTACCCCTCAGAAATAGACGCATTAAAAATCTTTGTTAGCGGCACAACAATGCTATCTTTTAATTCTTTTAGTTGTATGGGATATATGGAATCCGGCCCCGGTGATTTACGTGTTTTCATTTTATCAATATAGCGCATTACCTCCCCTTTACTAACCACAATATTATCCAAAATATTACCATTATCAAAAGGTATTATGTCTATGACCGTAGGGATATTCGTTAAATCTTCTATAGTAAAAACTGACGTAAAAAGTTCGTTTAGCAAGGTAGCCATTTCCTTGTTTTCAGAAACTAGATCTCCGTTTACATTTTTCAAAGGCCCAAGACACTTTTTACTGGATTTCTATTGTTGACGTATTGAAAGAATCGCTTGGGGTTTTCTTTATCGTCACGAGCTATGGAGATTTCAAATTCGCGCTTGGACTTTTTTATATATATATATATATATATATATATATATCAGAGATGGAAATCGGATCGGATTCGAATCGATAATCGGAATTAATCGATATTTTTTGAGAAATCTGAATCGAAAAAAATTCGAATCGAAAACCGGGCGCGGATCTGAATTGCAATTTTGATCCGAATCGAAAAGAAACGATGAATCCGAATTCGAATTCAAATCGATAAAAATATGGATCCGGATTTTAAAAATTTGGTTATAACTTATAAATAACTTATAAGGCTTATTAACGTTTCCGGTTTCACCACAGGTAAAGACTGACCTTTCCGAGAATCTGTTTGCTCGGACAAAAATCATACTAATCCTATACTCCATCCATTAAGGTGCTAATCCTAATCCTTAAATTTTGGTATTGTCCGAGAGTGACAATTTCACACGGCTCCTCAAAGAAATAACCTTTTGCCTTCGAACATTGAAAATATCTTAGTTGTCAGGGCTAATTTTAATTTGTAAATTTGTATCTATACAGTGGATATATTTCTTAAAGTATTATTATCATATTTTAATTTTTATGTATGCTATAATTAATATTTCTTGTATATATGAGCCTTAATTGTTTAATAAATTAGCATATAAGCTAATTTATTAAACAATTAAGGCTCATTATATATACAAGAAATATTAATTATAGCATACATAAAAATTAAAATATGATAATAATACTTTAAGAAATATATCCACTGTATAGATACAAATTTACAAATTAAAATTAGCCCTGACAACTAAGATATTTTCAATGTTCGAAGGCAAAAGGTTATTTCTTTGAGGAGCGTGTGAAATTGTCACTCTCGGACAATACCAAAATTTAAGGATTAGGATTAGCACCTTAATGGATGGAGTATAGGATTAGTATGATTTTTGTCCGAGCAAACAGATTCTCGGAAAGGTCAGTCTTTACCTGTGGTGAAACCGGAAACGTTAATAAGCCTTATAAGTTATTTATAAGTTATAACCAAATTTTTAAAATCCGGATCCATATTTTTTATCGATTTGAATTCGAATTCGGATTCATCGTTTCTTTTCGATTCGGATCAAAATTGCAATTCAGATCCGCGCCCGGTTTTCGATTCGAATTTTTTTTCGATTCAGATTTCTCAAAAAATATCGATTAATTCCGATTATCGATTCGAATCCGATCCGATTTCCCATCTCTGATATATATATATATATATATATATATATATATAATAAAAAAGTCCAAGCGCGAATTTGAAATCTCCATAGCTCGTGACGATAAAGAAAACCCCAAGCGATTCTTTCAATACGTCAACAATAGAAATCCAGTAAAAAGTGTCTTGGGCCTTTGAAAAATGTAAACGGAGATCTAGTTTCTGAAAACAAGGAAATGGCTACCTTGCTAAACGAACTTTTTACGTCAGTTTTTACTATAGAAGATTTAACGAATATCCCTACGGTCATAGACATAATACCTTTTGATAATGGTAATATTTTGGATAATATTGTGGTTAGTAAAGGGGAGGTAATGCGCTATATTGATAAAATGAAAACGCGTAAATCACCGGGGCCGGATTCCATATATCCCATACAACTAAAAGAATTAAAAGATAGCATTGTTGTGCCGCTAACAAAGATTTTTAATGCGTCTATTTCTGAAGGGTACGTACCAGATAATTTCAAGTTATTACTTAGATCGTTAATAGAATGAGAA
This sequence comes from Bathynomus jamesi, assembly GCA_023014485.1. Classification (NCBI taxonomy): domain Eukaryota; kingdom Metazoa; phylum Arthropoda; class Malacostraca; order Isopoda; family Cirolanidae; genus Bathynomus; species Bathynomus jamesi. The sequence goes on along the minus strand of JAJOZX010000456.1, from coordinate 79,108 downwards.
TTATCTGTATTATTTATTAAAAATGAAACTTAATAATAGCCACCCCTTGACTAAAACAACGATGATAGGTATAATTTTATTAAATGAACTCATAAAAATCAAGAAAAATTAGGCCTGGATCCGAATCGGATTCGAATCGGATCGAAATCGAAAAAGAAATAATCCGAATCGGAAAAAAATTCGAATCGATAAAAACCGAAAAATTTGAATCCGAATTCGAATCTATATTTCTAATTGCGTGAAAATCGGATTCGAATTTGAATCGAAAAAGATTTCGATTTCCCATCCCTTATATATATATATATAATATATATATATATTATATATATATTATATATATATAATATACATACAGGGTGTTTGAAAACTTTCTGTACAAATTGTAATGGGGGATAGGCAACACCAAGACAAACCCTTTTCGTCTATAAGTGTATGTCCGCTGACGTCACCATTCGGCGCGAGAGGGCGCCGCTGCAATTGGCTAAAAGGTGAAGTGGCTAGACTCGCGCTTGCCGCGGGCATTCTTAAATCGGACGTAGTACGCGTAACATGGAGCGCTTCACGACTGCTGAGATGGCTGGCATGCATATGGTGTATGGGGCTGCCAATGGAAACGGAAGAGCTGCTGTGAGGTTGTACCGACAGCGCTTCCCAAACAGACGTGTGCCAAACCACCAAACGTTTGCGCATTTGCATCGGCGACTGCGAGAAACTGGAACATTCCATGCAAACATGCATGACACTGGTCGGGAGAGAAACGTGCGCACTCCTGACATGGAAGAAGAAATCCTACGGCGATTTGAGGACAATCCAAGCGCAAGCTCCGGCAACGTTTCTTCAAGAAATATCTGATAAACCCGCCCGTCGAGTCGGGCAGGCAGCATGTACGGCCCAATCAACTTGCCATGGACGATACCCGCCCAAATATTGACGGCGAACCGTTCTTGATGAGCATGCACCCGTGTAGCATGTGGATTTGCGTGCGCCCACACGTGAGAATTGTGCATGTTAAACACACCCTCACGTGTGAAACAGGCCTCATCTGAGAACAGCACATAAGCCGGAAAATTAGGCTGCACCGCTGTCTGCTGCAGAAACCAGCGTGCGAATTCCACACGAAGAGGGTAATCCCGAGGTTGTAATGCCTGGACTCTCTGACGATGAAACGGATGTAACTGCTGCTCGTGCAACACTCTCCAGACCAGGTCGTGGTTCACACCGAGGATACGTGCAACACCTCGCGTGCTTGCGCTTGGATTGTCCTCAAATCGCCGTAGGATTTCTTCTTTCATGTCAGGAGTGCGCACGTTTCTCTCCCGACCAGTGTCATGCATGTTTGCATGGAATGTTCCAGTTTCTCGCAGTCGCCGATGCAAATGCGCAAACGTTTGGTGGTTTGGCACACGTCTGTTTGGGAAGCGCTGTCGGTACAACCTCACAGCAGCTCTTCCGTTTCCATTGGCAGCCCCATACACCATATGCATGTCAGCCATCTCAGCAGTCGTGAAGCGCTCCATGTTACGCGTACTACGTCCGATTTAAGAATGCCCGCGGCAAGCGCGAGTCTAGCCCACTTCACCTTTTAGCCAATTGCAGCGGCGCCCTCTCGCGCCGAATGGTGACGTCAGCGGACATACACTTATAGACGAAAAGGGTTTGTCTTGGTGTTGCCTATCCCCCATTACAATTTGTACAGAAAGTTTTCAACACCCTGTATTATATATATATATATATATATATATATATATATATATATATCGTAAAGAACGACGCTTGTATAGGAGATATTCCGCGCAAGACGAGAGAGAGAAAACGGAACAAATGAAAAAATGAAGTAACCACCTGGGAATCGAACCCGGGATCTTCCGATTGCCGGTCAGACGCGATACCATTACACCATGGACTTCACTCTTCCAAATGCCGTAATTCTTCTACATACTCGCAGAAACCAATGCCCCAAGGGGGCACCTCCCGCATGCCGTAACATTATATACATTCAACTGCAAAGAACACGCAGTATAAATAACGTAAAGAACGACGCTTGTATAGGAGATATTCCGCGCAAGACGAGAGAGAGAAAACGGAACAAATGAAAAAATGAAGTAACCACCTGGGAATCGAACCCGGGATCTTCCGATTGCCGGTCAGACGCGATACCATTACACCATGGACTTCACTCTTCCAAATGCCGTAATTCTTCTACATACTCGCAGAAACCAATGCCCCAAGGGGGCACCTCCCGCATGCCGTAACATTATATACATTCAACTGCAAAGAACACGCAGTATAAATAACGTAAAGAACGACGCTTGTATAGGAGATATTCCGCGCAAGACGAGAGAGAGAAAACGGAACAAATGAAAAAATGAAGTAACCACCTGGGAATCGAACCCGGGATCTTCCGATTGCCGGTCAGACGCGATACCATTACACCATGGACTTCATTCTTCCAAATGCCGTAATTCTTCTACATACTCGCAGAAACCAATGCCCCAAGGGGGCACCTCCCGCATGCCGTAACATTATATACATTCAACTGCAAAGAACACGCAGTATAAATAACGTAAAGAACGACGCTTGTATAGGAGATATTCCGCGCAAGACGAGAAGAGAAAACGGAACAAATGAAAAAATGAAGTAACCACCTGGGAATCGAACCCGGGATCTTCCGATTGCCGGTCAGACGCGATACCATTACACCATGGACTTCACTCTTCCAAATGCCGTAATTCTTCTACATACTCGCAGAAACCAATGCCCCAAGGGGGCACCTCCCGCATGCCGTAACATTATATACATTCAACTGCAAAGAACACGCAGTATAAATAACGTAAAGAACGACGCTTGTATAGGAGATATTCCGCTCAAGACGAGAGAGAGAAAACGGAACAAATGAAAAAATGAAGTAACCACCTGGGAATCGAACCCGGGATCTTCCGATTGCCGGTCAGACGCGATACCATTACACCATGGACTTCACTCTTCCAAATGCCGTAATTCTTCTACATACTCGCAGAAACCAATGCCCCAAGGGGGCACCTCCCGCATGCCGTAACATTATATACATTCAACTGCAAAGAACACGCAGTATAAATAACGTAAAGAACGACGCTTGTATAGGAGATATTCCGCGCAAGACGAGAGAGAGAAAACGGAACAAATGAAAAAATGAAGTAACCACCTGGGAATCGAACCCGGGATCTTCCGATTGCCGGTCAGACGCGATACCATTACACCATGGACTTCACTCTTCCAAATGCCGTAATTCTTCTACATACTCGCAGAAACCAATGCCCCAAGGGGGCACCTCCCGCATGCCGTAACATTATATACATTCAACTGCAAAGAACACGCAGTATAAATAACGTAAAGAACGACGCTTGTATAGGAGATATTCCGCGCAAGACGAGAGAGAGAAAACGGAACAAATGAAAAATGAAGTAACCACCTGGGAATCGAACCCGGGATCTTCCGATTGCCGGTCAGACGCGATACCATTACACCATGGACTTCACTCTTCCAAATGCCGTAATTCTTCTACATACTCGCAGAAACCAATGCCCCAAGGGGGCACCTCCCGCATGCCGTAACATTATATACATTCAACTGCAAAGAACACGCAGTATAAATAACGTAAGAACGACGCTTGTATAGGAGATATTCCGCGCAAGACGAGAGAGAGAAAACGGAACAAATGAAAAAATGAAGTAACCACCTGGGAATCGAACCCGGGATCTTCCGATTGCCGGTCAGACGCGATACCATTACACCATGGACTTCATTCTTCCAAATGCCGTAATTCTTCTACATACTCGCAGAAACCAATGCCCCAAGGGGGCACCTCCCGCATGCCGTAACATTATATACATTCAACTGCAAAGAACACGCAGTATAAATAACGTAAAGAACGACGCTTGTATAGGAGATATTCCGCGCAAGACGAGAGAGAGAAAACGGAACAAATGAAAAAATGAAGTAACCACCTGGGAATCGAACCCGGGATCTTCCGATTGCCGGTCAGACGCGATACCATTACACCATGGACTTCACTCTTCCAAATGCCGTAATTCTTCTACATACTCGCAGAAACCAATGCCCCAAGGGGGCACCTCCCGCATGCCGTAACATTATATACATTCAACTGCAAAGAACACGCAGTATAAATAACGTAAAGAACGACGCTTGTATAGGAGATATTCCGCGCAAGACGAGAGAGAAAAACGGAACAAATGAAAAAATGAAGTAACCACCTGGGAATCGAACCCGGGATCTTCCGATTGCCGGTCAGACGCGATACCATTACACCATGGACTTCACTCTTCCAAATGCCGTAATTCTTCTACATACTCGCAGAAACCAATGCCCCAAGGGGGCACCTACCGCATGCCGTAACATTATATACATTCAACTGCAAAGAACACGCAGTATAAATAACGTAAAGAACGACGCTTGTATAGGAGATATTCCGCGCAAGACGAGAGAGAGAAAACGGAACAAATGAAAAAATGAAGTAACCACCTGGGAATCGAACCCGGGATCTTCCGATTGCCGGTCAGACGCGATACCATTACACCATGGACTTCACTCTTCCAAATGCCGTAATTCTTCTACATACTCGCAGAAACCAATGCCCCAAGGGGCACCTCCCGCATGCCGTAACATTATATACATTCAACTGCAAAGAACACGCAGTATAAATAACGTAAAGAACGACGCTTGTATAGGAGATATTCCGCGCAAGACGAGAGAGAGAAAACGGAACAAATGAAAAAATGAAGTAACCACCTGGGAATCGAACCCGGGATCTTCCGATTGCCGGTCAGACGCGATACCATTACACCATGGACTTCACTCTTCCAAATGCCGTAATTCTTCTACATACTCGCAGAAACCAATGCCCCAAGGGCATACAGGGTGTCCGAGAATTATCTGTACAATTTTTGGCTGTTATTAAAAGTCAACCATGAAGTGTAGAAATTCCAGTGTTGTCCCATTTTACAGAAACTCATTAAGTTTTTTCTGATAACAAGTTTTGACAAGTTTTTCTTTTTCAGATATTCATACACACCCCTCATCCTTAATGAATCCAAAGGAGAAAGCACAGTGTGTTGAATGGTTTATCGAAACAAAATCAGATACACAAGTTCAACGAAGGTTTAGAACTAATTACAACAGAAACCCTCCATCAAGAGTAACCATACGAGCTTGGTATAAAAGGTTTAAGGAAACTGGAAGTGTAGAGCATAAGAAAGGAGCAGGGCGGCCTCGAACGTCTTTTGAAAATGTCGAGCGCATTCGAGAGGCTTTTGTTCGCAGTCCACGCAAGTCGACAAGAATTGCATCACGAGAGTTACAGATACCTCGTTCGACAGTGCATGATGTCTTGCGTAAACGTTTGAAGTTGCATCCTTACGAGTTGCAAATCTTGCAACAGATTACGCAAGAAGATAAGGTCTCCCATAAGGAATTTGCAATGACTCTGCTTGACAGAGTCGACCAGGACAATGCGTTCTTGGCAAGAATCATGTTTTCGGACGAGACAACTTTTCATGTTTCAGGCAAGGTAAACAAACAAAATGTGCGCATATGGGGGTCACAAAATCCACATTGCATAGAAGAGCACATCAGAGACAGTCCTAAAGTTAATGTGTGTGTGTGCCTGTTACATGATCGCGTGATTGGACCATTTTTCTTCGGTGAATCAACAGTGACCTCCAATACCTACCTGGACATGTTGCAACACTTTGTCTATCCGCAATTGGAAGCACTGCATCCACGCATCATTTTTCAGCAAGATGGCGCACCGCCACATTGGGCCTTGATCGTCCGTAAGTCCCTGAATGAGACATTCCCAAACAGGTGGATTGGCCGTGGAGGTGCAATTCATTGGCCGGCTAGATCTCCCGACATCACACCCTGTGATTTCTTTCTTTGGGGATTCGTCAAAGATCTTGTGCACAATACGCGGGTGACAGACATTGATGATTTAAAAGCAAGAATCACAGCTGCTATTGAGCGAATTGATGTGGATATGCTGCAGCGTACATGGCAACATTTGGAGTATCGATTGGATGTTTTGCGAATCACTGATGGTGCACATATCGAATGTTTGTAACAACGTTACTTTAATAAAAGAAACTTTTGAAAATACAGATTCTAAATAATCTTGTTTAAGAATTTTACGTGTGTTATCAAGAATTTTATTAAAAGATGAAATTGTACAGATAATTTTCGGACACACTGGAATTTCTAAAAAACTTGTCAAAACTTGGTATCAGAAAAACTTAATGAGATTCTCTGTGAAATGGGACAACACTGGAATTTCTACACTTCATGGTTGACTTTTAATAACAGCCAAAAATTGTACAGATAATTCTCGGACACCCTGTGTATATATATATATATATATATATATATATATATATATATATATATATATATATATATCGGGTGGCCCCAAAAAAACGCCTTGAGATTTGAACATCAAAAACTTCAAAAAATATGCGGATCTTTTACGTTTGGGGGCTAGCAGCGAGTTTTAATGAAAATCGGTATACTAATGTAGTTTTGGTCACTGATTTCAAAAATAACTTTCTTTTGTTGGAGAAATGAAAAACAAACATGTTAGAGCACTTTAAATGATTAATGTGTTTTTAACGAAAATATCAAGACAACCTAACCAATCGTCAAGGGCGTACAGTTGACCTAACCGGGCATTCAGTTGACCTAACCTGGCATTCAATTGACCTAAATGGGCATTAATTCTTGATTTTTTCTGCTACTTTTACAGATCTGCTGGGATCCATCAATAAACGTATTCTTCGTAAAGTTGCACTTTTTACAGTTTGACCGACGCCTTTGGCAACGAAAGAACTGGGTATTTTTATCAAAGAAACACACTTTCCCACACTTAGAGCACTTTCTCATAAACAGTAGCAGTTTGTGACTGGCTAAATTTAATACAATCCTCTAAAACTAGTTTAAGCTAGTTAAAACGCATATTAATTATTTAAAGTGCTCTAACATGTTTGTTTTTCATTTCTCCAAAAACAAAGTTATTTTTTAAATCAGTGACCGAAACTACAGTAGTATACCGATCTTCATTAAATTTCGCTGCTAGCCCCCAAACGGACAAGACCCAAATATGCAGTTCACACTTTCAAAATTTACATAACTTTTACCTCAATCTATTGCTAAGCCATCATAAAAATTTCAGACCTCTACATAAAATACTTTTTTCACAGCTGAGGGAACAATGAGGTATGGTGAAAAAAACGAATATCCTAAATCCTAAATGTGCATAGCTGTACCTGACAACTATTCCAAGACTTGTAGTAGTTTCCTTAGCCTATGGATAATCTGTTAGTCTTTGAAAAACGGCAGATGATATAGGCTACGCCTATCTTAAATACTGTTTTTTAAACTTACCCTTCAAATTATGGTTCTAACTAACGGTGAAATAGCGGTGATTGAAAAGTGTTTCTTGGAAAAACGATGGACTGGGGCAAGAATTTTCCAGAAATAACTTGCAATGTTACGTCTGTGAATAGAATAATTAAAAAACTTAAAGCAACCTGTTCGACGACATTGAAGTGTGGAAGTGGTCGGCCTAAAACAGTTTACACTCAAGACAATTTCGCAATGATCGAAATGATGAGCCTATCTCAAGAGGATCGACCTGGGTCACACTGCTCTCAGAGGAAAATTGCAAGAAATTTAGGCATCAGTCGAAGTTCTATACAAAGAATGCAGAGAACGGTAGGAGTTAAAGCATTTAAAAGGATCCGTGTTTCAAGACGTGACAGCAATGTAAGAGCGAGAAGAAAAATTCGTTGTAGAAAATTGCTTGATAGATTTTCGTCGAATGATGTTAAAAAAATAATTTTTACAGGTGAAAAAAGATTTCACCATCGAGATTGCTCGAAACTCACGGAACGATGTTGTTTATGGTCGGCGTAAGAAAGACATTCCTCCATCGAAACTTTGCCACCAGACAAGTCGGTTTTCCAAAAAAATCATGGTATTAGCATGTGTATCGTGGAATGGAAAGACGAAAATTCATTTCATTTCAGAAAATAAAAAAAATTAATTGAGAAACCTATGTAAATCTCTTAGAGGAGAATCTTTTGCCTGATTGTCGGCGTCTGTATTAGGGAAATGATTTCATACTCCAACAAGATGGTGCTACAGCTCATACTAGCAAGTTCACACAGGATTATCTACAACAGAATGTAGTCAACTTCATTGGACGACTGGCCCCCGCAATCACCTGATTGCAATACCATGGATTATTGCATATGGAACACTCTAGCAGAGAAGATTTATGAAGCCAAACAGAAAAGTTTACAGAAATGCAATTAAAGAAAAAAATACTCGAATGTTGGGACAACATAACATTAGCAGAAATCAGAAAATGTACCATGTCGTGGAAGAAAAGGTTAAGATTAGTTTGTAAGCAGGACGGCGGACATATTGATCATATTTGTTGATAAGATGTGAATAATAAAAATTTTTCAGTTTATGATATTCGTTTTTTTCACCATACCTCATTGTTCCCTCATATGTGGAAAAAGTATTTTATGTAGAGGTTTGAAATTTTTATGGTAGCTTATCAATAGATTAAGGTAAAAGTTATGTAAATTTTGAAAGTGTGAACCGCATATTTTTGAAGTTATTGATGTTCAAATCTCAAGGCGTTTTTTTTGGGCCACCCAATATATATATATATATATATATATATATATATATATATATATATATATATATATATATATATATATATATATATATATATATATATATATATATTTTATATATATATATATATATATATATATATATATATATATATATATATATAATATATATAATATATATATATTATATAATATATATTATATTATTATATATATATAAGATTAAGAACTTAAGGAGTAAAAATGACAGATTTTCTAATTTTTTTATTTGTGAAAAGAAACAAAAATCAATGTTTTATATAATTTTTTATAAAAAAGTTTTTTATATAAAAGTTTTGTTTCTTATGATGATTTTGGAAGTAATTTTTAAGGGAACAGAAAGCATTTCCGGATTCTTCAGTTAGATTGGATCTCACTTTTGTAAGAAATAAGCCAGCAGCAGAAAAGGCTCTTTCAGATTCAACACTGGTAGACTTAATGCAAAGCAATGTTTGATATAATTTTTCCAGACTGTCACTTCTTTGGAAAGAATCTTCAAAATCCCTTTCCTGGAGACCTTTTCTAATGCTTCATTTCTTTGATGTACTCAGGCAATAATGGATCATCTTGCCGAATGCTTCCTTCAGTAACAATCTGTGGGTCATCAGGATCCTCAATCAGACTCTTGTTCTTCTTTCAAATCAGTTGCCATTCCAGTAGTTGTATTATTTCGAGAAAGAAAAAGCCTTTTAAAAAGTTTCTGCCGTTTTCTTTAGGGTGAGTTTAGAAGGCATTGAAAACAATGAATCCTCTCTTTGGCCTTTTAGAACTTCAGGATTGTGGAGAGGGAGCTTCTTTCAATTCCATAGCTATTGGGCTGCTTTTCTTTCCAAGATGTTTTAGAATGAATGTAAAGAAAGATTCGTTCTTTAAGAATCATTTCAACAGGACGCACTGTATCAAAGAGATTTTCCAAAATTTCCCACTCTGTTGAAGAAATGCTTTCAGTTGAATGAATTACAGTTAGAGCTTTTGGGATACATTTCTTCAATTTGAGAAACCTTTCAATCATACTTAAAAGACTATTCCATCTTGTTTTACAATCAAGAATTTAGTTTTAATTCCTTTCCCTTAAGATGATCCTTGACAAATGATTGCGATTTTTCATTTTTGATAGGTGACTTACGAAAAATTCGACAAATCTTTTTTACTTTCTTGACATCATGGTAATTATCATTCAGACGTGGAATATTGGTACCATCATCTATTCCCTGTTCAATTAACTCATTGAAGTTGTAAATTTCTTCTTCTTCTTCTTCAATATCTTCCTTATTGGTAGCATTCTCTGCAAGTTTTTCTTCATCTCCCTCTTCCTCCTCCAACTTTGGATCATCTTCGTCCTCTTCTTCAACCTCATACTTAATATGAACTTCATTTTCATCATTTTTCTCTTTTTTCTTGTATAAAATATCGGAAACAGCAAGATGAATAACATGGGCAACACATTATTCATGTTCAGGTGTAATGTCTTTTCCAAATTTCACTATAACTGAAGTTCCATCAGTTGTACTTCCTATTATATGTTGGTCAAGATTAAGGCCATAATCATTCAGCTTTATTTTTACAATTTCCACAGCCCTGTCACTGTCAAGGCTTCCAGTAATTTGATTAATCCCAGGGACCAGTGCTGATCTTTCTGATAAACATTTATATTATATCCATATATCTTTTATTCTGGACTGAAGTATATTCATCAAGGTTTATGGAAAACTGCACCCTTTGACTTACTAATTTTCGAAAAAGACCTGTCAATTCAGCCTTCTTTCTTCCATAAAATCGAATCACCATGTTTTTTACACCTGTGCGTGAAGTTGGAGGTGGTTTGTCATATTTATTCTTTTTTAAATTATCTTGATTAAATCCACTTTTGGCAATAGAATTGAAACTAAACCGATCCACACAGACAAGTTTTGAAATTTCTTCCTCAATTAGATTTCTCTGCAATAAAACCATCCAAAGTTTTTTTACTTTTATTTGGCTGATTTTCTGCCTTCGTAACATCAATGTTGTGAATTGCTCTTAAATGAACGACCACTCCAATGGTTGAACCTCCACCGCATTTAATAACATTTTCTCATTTAGTGCACTTTGCTGAATCTTTATTCTTTTCAAAATCCTCCCACACTTTTGATTTTTTTACATTCTCGTAATCTGAAAAAAGGGCAAAAGAAACCTTTAAAAAGTTTTTAATTGATGCTTTTCTTTCAACTAACAACAACCTGCAACCATCAATCACTTATAGTGTAAATGTTATAACGTGTGGTTAATAATGCAGAAAAACTGGTACTGAAAGCCTTGAGATCGGTATTGCTTTTTTTAAAGCCGATATACTTGACAGATATCTGGTGAGAGAAACTATATTTTGGGGCCTGTTTGCGAGTGACCCATTTATTGGCCAGTCGGCTTAACATCATGAAAAAGAAAAAAACAACAGTGTTTGTCATTTACCATTACTTATTCGGACTAAGTGGATTTAATTTTCCCAGAAGAGTTCCTTGTTCCATGTCCGGTCTGTGTGTAACATAAAAGTATCACATGAAAGGGGACCATTCTAAGTTGTATTTTATATATATATATATATTAGTGGTGGACCGGATATCCGCATCATTTTTAACATCCGCATCCGCACTTCTGACTGCGGATGTCTAAGAAATTATGCAACTTACAATTAAATTAGCTGGGCTACGTCGTGGCCAATGTCGTAACATCGCTTCCCGGAGATCAGCGAAGTTAAGCGACATTGGGTCTGGGTAGTAGTTGGATGGGAGACCGTCCTCCGCGCCCAGATTATGTAGCGACTCGTGGTTCGGAACTCACGTAAAGCTGTAGGTCCCATCCGTCATATGATTGATGTTGGGGAGGTTAAACAACCCATAAACCTCAAAATATAAATGCGTGGTAACACAGAAAATTGAATGAAACTTGTTTCATTGAATTTTCTGTGGCTGAAACTCTTGAGAAAGTTATTATTTTTATCATAATGAAAACATTAATATTAATTTTAATTCTTATGCATTGCCTGCCATAATAGTAGACTAATATCATGAAATTTGAAAAATATGTCATATATCCATAATTCTATATTATATTGATAGATTAACTAAATATCCACATCCGCATCCGCATCCGCGGATATTGAAATTAAAAATCCGCATCCGCAGATGTTGAAAAACTGACATCCGGTCCACCACTAATATATATACAGTATATATAATTTAGGGTGATTAAAATATGGGGGTAAAAATTTTTTTTTTAGATTTTAATGTGTTCAACCCTTTAAATGGTTCATTTCAGCATAAAAACAACTATCCTAAAATATTTTAGCAAATTTTTAATTTTTAGGGGTTGCTACCAGCAATTAAAAATTGACAGAACGACTCAAATTGTCAAATTTTTCCACACCACCCAGGGGGTACAGTCAGTGGCGGTCCTAGCTTACATGACGCCCTGGGCGAACCTCACCTTCAGCGCCCCCCCCCCCTGTTCGCCAACACACACACATTCGAATCCCCCCAAAATAAAGGACAGACATAACTCTTTCACAAAATAACTTTTTATTGGACTAATTGTTGGAACTTCAGAACCAAAACAAAGACTCAAATTTCTGAATTTTACAAATCCTTCATCACGTAAATAGAATAACTCACTTAAGAGAATGTAATTATGATACTATGAACAGGAAAAATACAAATTAAATTGCACAACTGCCATAAATAAACTAGAGAATCAAATTTCTAAATTGTACAAATGCTCTATCACATAAATAGAATAAGACACTTAAGAGAGGGTAATTATTATGCTACACTTTGAACAAGAAACAAAATAAATTGCACCACAGCACAACTGCCATCTAAAGCCTGACTCTTCTTACCTTCCTTGATGCAAAGTCATGAATTAAATCATCATATGAAATCTGCTCAGCAATTGTATGATTTATACTGATGATGGCCAGACCGGTAAGGCGTTCCTGTGACATAGTTGACCTCAGGTAGGATTTGATGAGCTTCAGCTTTGAAAAGCTCCTCTCTGCTTCAGCAACAGTGACTGGAAGAGTAAGACCAATTTTGAGAGCAGTCCACAAATTTGGATATATTTCAGAGAGCTCCCTTTCATGGATAAATGTCAGCAGTTCAAGCAAGGATATGGTCTTTGATGGCAAGTCAGGCAAGTTCTTCAGCTCCTGTGCAAGCTCTCTGCCATCCAAGTCAGATTGTCCCTTAAAGTGTAGTGTAGTACTAAGGTTCACACATTGTTCTGTCAGCTCCTCAAATGTGAGATTTTGGAAATGTGTCAGCACTCCAAACTTCTCTCCCACAATTTCCAACGTGGAAAATCTTTCCTGAATGGCTGATGTTGCAGCATCAACCACTGCATTGAAAAATGTCACCTCCAGCTTCTTCAAAGCATCAATCAAGGGCTCATCAGATGCTTCATAGGAGAAGTGCCGCTTTGTGGACCTCAGCCGTTTTTGTTTTAACACAGCCTTCACATTCATTTGTTCACAGATATCTGTGGCTGCCATTTGTGCAGCCACAAAACCTGTTGCCCTATAATTGCGGAGACCTCTCTCTGTTTTTTTTAGGAGATTTACTGCAACATCAACGTGCATGCTAGGAGACTGCATCTGCTTGCTCACATGCTGAATTTGGCACAACAGGTCATGCCACACCACTGAACAAATGGCGAAGCGGTATGACCCAACCTCCTCTGACAGAGATTGAGCCTCGACCTTTATTACAGAGTCTTTGGTGTGGTCCCTCACCTCGATCAGTGCATCTCTCACTGCAGCTGCCTGATATCTCAGGGGCTCCACACTCTTGATCTTGCTTTCCCACCTTGTATCAGACCACATCTTCAAAACCCCATGAAATGTTCCTTTATATGGGGCTTCCCCTCCAGTGACACAACCCGAATCACAACTGACAACTGTTCAGTGTGGCTGATATCTGGAGTGCAATCTAGAATTATTGAAAAAAACTTTGATTGTTTGATGTCGCTCACCATTGCTGAAATGGTCTTGCTGCTCGACAAATCAATGAGTTCGTTTTGTATGTGGTGGCCGAGGTAGCTGGTGTGACTGGAGGTCCCTTTTTGGACACGGTTAATGTGCTCTTGCATTATAGGATCAAATTGTGCCATCAGTTCAACTTCTTTCAGAAAATTGCCATTTGATGGTGAGAACAATTTTTCTGTATGTCCCCTTAGTGCCAAATTCCTAACTGCCAGAGAATGCACAATAGCAGTGAGACGTGTCAGCACCGCTCTCCATCTCAACTTCTCAGCCTCCAGAAGTGCCATCTCCTGCTTGTCAATGGTCTCCCCCTTTCTCATCCTCACTGCCAGTTCTTTCCAGATTTTCATAGAATTTAGGTGTTCTGAACTGTTGTCATGTGATGTGAGCAATGAGCTTGCATGCTTCCAGTCCGAGAGTCCCAAACTTGTTAAATTTATTTTCCTCTTGGAAAATAATGTACAACAGAAACAGAAAAGGCTGTTGTTTTTTAAGGAATAGACCAACCAACTTCTGGTTATATTTTCCCCACTAACCAATGACTTCCTGAAGTATTGATGGTGGAAACTTCTTCCGTCACTGTCGTTTCTAGGGAATACAAAGTCAGATGGTACTTGACTTGGTCCCCTGGAAACCAGTTGTGTCCGAATTCTCTCAGTCAGAACTGAAGGCCAGTTAGCAGGGTCGGTGGACAGAGACTCATCCTCAGGAGGCGATTCTGCTCCAGGCATTTCTAATAGAAAGAACAAGAGCATTACTCATTAGTATACACACCTAAGTTAGATAACACATTATTCACAGCACTTTGTTATGGTGGTGGTGTTATGGAATTATGGTGGTGAAACACCACACATACCCAGTAACACAGACCCAGTGATAATAACATTATAATTTATAACTGTTTGCAAAATGCTTTGCAGGGATGCACACACATACACATACACACACACGCACACACTCACAGACATATGTGCACACAAACTCACCTGAAGAGTCCTGCCGGGGAAAGTAGAAGCAAATGGGTCTTCATCCTCAGGATCAGACTGCATTTGTGGAGACATATGTGAGGCTGAGGAGGTAGATGGCTCCTCAGCCTCAATAATGGCAGAAGTAGACGGCTTCTCATCCTGGCTAGTGGCAGAGGGTGTTCCAAAATATTTCAAAAGTGCCCCTGCAAATAGTAAAATAGAACATAACAGACCAATGCATGAATAGGCTAGTACAATTAATTTAACATGTTATTAAGCACAATTTATTAAACTTTTAGAATAGGAAACAAATGAATAATACAACCTCCTTGGTTAATGGCTAATTATATACATAATAGTACACTTCAAATGACTCAGAAAGCTATATCACAAAATAGCAGTGCAATATAGCAGTGAAGAGTAGATGACATAGCTCTATACCTTTATCTTTTGCTCGTTTCTCCTCTTCTTCTTTCCTCTTTTTTCTAAACTGAGCACCTGATAGCTTTGACCTCTTCTTATCCATTTGCGGTTATTTGACAGACCTTAGTGGCTTAGTGTGAAGATTCGTTCTGTAATAAATAATATACATTTCACTATTTAACCAAACCCAGAAAAATAACATTACATATGTTAAAGTATGGGCCTTTATTCCCAATAATATTAATCTGGAAGCATTTTGCATTGTTTAGGTCTTTTATGGGAAGGTTTATGGAAAATGCAATAGATGGTTTTTTATTAATAAAAATATATTTATTGATCTTTTATTATTTATTTTATTTTATTTTTATTTTTATTTATTTCTTTATTTATTTATTCTTATTTTTATTTTTATTTTTTTTGCAGGCGCTCATGCCGCCCCTCCACAAATGCCGCCCTGTGCGGCTGCCCATATTGCCCATATGAGGAACCGCCACTGGGTACAGTACAAGGCGCATTGCTTTTTTTTAATGTGGAAAGCTCCCCCGTAGGTCCTACCATAACCACAAGCATGCATAATTAAACTAGCATGATATTTGAGACATTAGCTGTCCTTACTTCATCAATGTTTCTTTCTTTCTATCAGGGTAAACAGCCCTGTAGTTTTTCACTACTTGTAGCAAGAATTGTTTTTGATCTTCGTCATGTGTTAGTATTTTATTATATTCATCCATTAATTTTACTCCTCTTTCCGCTATATTATTCACGACTTTCCACTGTTTGATAGATTTCTTAGCGGAGTTATACTCTTCATCATTATGCCATTCTTTAGCATCTTTGAGTAAAAATTTTGAACTAAATTCTGTTATTGTAAAGAATCTTTGAGTATTTGATGTGACAAAATCTTCTAATTTATTCGTTGGAATAAGTGCAGGATCTAGAAAAGCCCGTTTTGCAGGAAGAGTTTCTGTTGTATTTTGCAAGGCCTTTACAATTTTGTTTTTCGTTTCAGTAGGCACTTCATCACCATAAAAGGCCAAGGCTACCAGTTCTTCTGATAGGTACCAGAGGTGACCTAACAGTTTTTTAATAGCAACAAATGCACTTGTGTCATTTATTTGTTTGTAGACTACAAGATTCTGTAATAATTCCAGATCAAGACGAGGAGCGCAAGATGGCACAGGAGCTGTAAACCATGCCTTTACATATAACCGAGTAGCAAATAGACAGATGTGTTTTAGTCCTTTTTTGTCTTTTACAGAAATTTTGAACTGAGATTTGAACATAAAAGTTTTTAATGAATATGTAATTTTGGCCATCCACCTAGTCCGATGAAGTCCCGCTGGATGTTTAAATTTGATTCCACCTTTTGGTTCACCTCCCCAAAAAATAATTGTTAACTGCAATAGTTGTAGGTAATCGTCTCTTGGTTGGAATGTATCTAGTTGATTTGCTACAAATATAATTGCCATCTTTGATGTCATGAATATTTTCATAGATATCTGGATCTGATAATGCTGTTTCGTAGTCCTCCTTATTAATGCTTGACCATTTTTCTCTGAACTTCTTAAAAGGGACTATATCTGGGCCAGAAGATGGTGATAAAGACTTTGAAACAACAGCTTCCAGCATAATTTCAAATATGTGGTGTCGACATGCCAGCCACAATAAATCGTTGTCGAATTTTTGTTCTAGAAGAATAGCTGCACCATTTCTAGGACCAATATTGGCTGCCGTTGTATCGAAACACGCATTTTATTTGTTTGCATTAAAACTAGAGACGCATTTCTGTCACTCAATTTTGCAACATCAAGACTTCCTAATAATTAATTTATCATCAAACAATTTTCTACGTTTGCCAACCTTACTTTTCCATGTTGAGGGTTGTGCAGCACAGAAACCAGATTCATCACTTTTACTCTCCTCTGATTCTGATTCTGATGATGTACTGGTGAGTATGACAGCCTCTTCATTCTTCTTTCTTTTGATCTCTTCTTCTGCTTTCTTCTTTTCATAACGTTGTTGCTTTTCTGCTGCTCTTTGCTCGTTTTTAGCAACAGCCTTATTAATGGTACCCATTTTTCCATGACGTCCTTTCTCGCGTTGCATTTTCAAGAATTTCTTATCTTCTATTTTTATAAGCTGCATAGCATTCTCATGAGCAATGTCAAATAAGTTTTCCAGTTTATCTTTCCATTTTTCTTCTTTATTATTTAAATTTTGTGATCTTTTCAATTTGTTTGCTTTGTTTTTCTTAAGCAGCTGCCATTCCTTTAGTATTCCTTGAATTTTATCTACTACATGTATTCTTTGTTTTGCTGGTATTCCTGCTTTTTTCCAAACTGCTAGCACATCATCCGCAGTAGAGCAGCATGATTCTCTAATGCCTTGCTTTTTAATATTTCTGTAGTGCATGAAGAGGGCCATCATTTCCTTCTCTGATGGTAATACGGATGTTTTTAGTACTGCAGAGGGCTGCCCAATTAGCCATACTTCAGTTTTTTTCCTCGTAGAACTTCTCCCAACTGAGCAACTGGGTGATGGTGAGTTAGGCCTAGCTTCCATAATCGATTAATTGGTATCAAAATTACGAGTTCCAAGCAACAATTAAAAGCAAGCTAGTATATAAACCATTAATTAAAAATTCTGAAATATAAACAATTAAACATAAAATCATAAGTTGTAAAAACAAACAAATTGAAAAAAAGGGAAACTTTGACGCCTGGTAGCACATAGTAAATTTTATTTAAAATTCACCAAATTTGGCATACACTACTATTTTGTCATAGGGAACAAAAATGCAGGTTGAACAATTAAAAAAAAACTTTGATTTTTTTGAATCACCCTAATTATATATATATATATATATATATATATATATATATATATATATATATATAATATATATAATTCCCTCTATTATCAATTTAAACGATGTTTCAGTATAAATAGGCTTAAAGAATGGAGAGTGAATTGTTGAATATATTAAATATATAATCACTGAAAATGATTGAATATTCATTTATTTGAACTATTTTTTTATGTTATATTTTACGCGTATTTTTTTAATAAATTAGTTTACGCTTTTAGATGAAATATCAATTAGATTGTGTGTAATATATATATATATATATATATATATATATATATGAATAGAAACGACATAAGTATTAAGGAACGTTTCTGCACACGAGGAGGAGAGATAACGAATAAATGAAAAATGAGGCGAACCGCCCGGGAATCGAACCCAGGGCCTTCCAATTGCCGGGCGGTTCGCCTCATTTTTCATTTATTCGTTATCTCTCCTCCTCGTGTGCAGAAACGTTCCTTAATACTTATGTCGTTTCTATTCATTTATATACTGCGTGGTCATTGCAGTTATATGCGCATATTCACGATTTGCGAGGGTGCCCTCTCAGGGCATTGGTTTCTGCCTATGTGGGAGAATTTCGATTTGTGATTAATCGAGGTCCGTAGCATAATGGTAGCGCGTCCAACCGGCAATTGGAAGGCCCTGGGTTCGATTCCCGGGCGGTTCGCCTCATTTTTCATTTATTCGTTATCTCTCCTCCTCGTGTGCAGAAACGTTCCTTAATACTTATGTCGTTTCTATTCATTTATATACTGCGTGGTCATTGCAGTTATATGCGTATATATATATATATATATATTACACACAATCTAATTAATATTTCATCTAAAAGCGTAAAATAATTTATTAAAAAAATACACCCGTAAAATATAACTTATAAAATAAATACGTTCAAATAAATGAATATTCAATCATTTTCAATGATTATATATTTAATATATTCAGCAATTCACTCTCCATTTTTTAAGCCAATTTGTACTGCAACATTGTTTAAATTGATAATAGAGGGAATATATATATATATATAATATATATATATATACACATTCAACTGCAAAGAACACGCAGTATAAATAACGTAAAGAACGACGCTTGTATAGGAGATATTCCGCGCAAGACGAGAGAGAGAGAACGAAACATTTGTTTCGTTCTCTCTCTCTCGTCTTGCGCGGAATATCTCCTATACAGGCGTCGTTCTTTACGATATATATATATATATATATATATATTATATATATATTGTGTGTATATATATATATATGAAAATGAAAATGAAAAGGTTTATTGGCAGACTATAGTCCATATGACAAATATTATTAATACAATCACAGTTCATATACTAAGGATAGAAATATATACAATTGATTAGAAATAATACTGCACTGTCGAAGTTAAGTGGAGCTACAGACAGACGTTTTCGTACCAAGAAGTCCATAGCTTAGAGGATAAATGGCAGGACTCATCGATAGCTTGGATGATCGGGTTGGTTGATTTTTTAATTCTTTGCATTAGACTGTGTTGAGCACGTCTTGTTACCTCCGGGAAGCTCGGGACATTGCGGGTTGCAAACATTTGCGAAGCTGAGCATCTCGGGGGTAATTTATGTAAGAGTCTAAAAGACCTGTTGTACAGCAAATTTAGGGTTCTGCCAGAACCTTTTTTATAATTCACCCACAGTTGCTGTCCGTATATATTACTGCAGAAAGTACGAAAGAGTGTGTCTTTAGCTTCACTTGTACAGAAACGAAAGTTCCTTATGGTCATATTCGCTTTAGCACACAGGCTTCGAGATTGTTTTCTTATATCCGAGTCATCACTCAAGGAGCTGGTAATAGTTTGACCCAAATACTTAAACTCTTGTACTTCCTCAATTACTTCACTATTCATTTTAAACCTTATATCAGCTGGCTGATTACAGCTTTTAGGATGAAATTGCATAACCTTAGTTTTTGTAACATTGAAAAGAATATCATGTTTCTGCGAATACACTTCGCAGACATTTAGTAGCCGATCCAGACCTTTAACAGAGGGACTTATTAACACCATATCATCGGCATAAACTAAGTTATTTAGCCTTGTGTTATCTATAGAACATCCTACTGTTGCCTCATTAAGTGAAGCAATTAATCCGTCAATATACATATTAAACAGCATAGGGGAGAGCAAGGAGCCTTGTCTCACCCCGCAAGAGGAGCCAAAACACTCGGATAGTACATTGCCCCACCGAACAGTGAAAGATTGGTGGGAATACCAAAATTTCAATAAATTTAATATGTACATGGGAACCTTCCTGTCTTCTAGTTTTGCAAATAAAATATTGTGGTTCACCCTATCATATGCCTTACTTATATCAAGGAAACAGTTATAAATGGTTGAATTGCTGTCAATGTATTTAAATATTGTTTCTTTAAGTACATAGATACACAGGTCAGTTGAGTGGGACCTTTTAAAGCCAAACTGATTAGGAGATGTCCATAGGAAATCATTTAATCGGAGTAACAAGAGTTTTTCTAGTAGATTCGAGAAGCAGAAAGCGACAGCAATAGGCCTGTAATTATTGCTGGACAGAATGTCTCCGTACTTACTTTTGACCAGGGCCAAGATATATCCCCTCATGAACTCTGCAGGGATATAGCTATGAGCAGAGCTGGGCATTTGCGGCATATTTTGCGGTACTGCGGTACTTGCGGTACCACCGCACTACCACCCCGGGCCCCCATAACGCAGTACCGCAAAGGATCGCTGAAAGTACCGCAGTACCGCTACCGCATTCAAATTTCCGCGTACCGGTTTGGTACCGGTTTGGTAGTGCAGCAGTACCGCAGTACCGCAATATGCCGCAAGTGCCCAGCTCTGGCTATGAGCAAGCATGGCTGATAGGAGCAATGATATATGCAGACATATTACGTCATTTGCATATTTTAAGTGCTCATTCGATAAGTCATCTACCCCTGACGCAGAACCAGTCTTTAACTCTTTAATTAACCTCTTTACTTCAGAAAATGATATAAAAATATTTTCCCTTGTCCCTCCCACAACCGTTTCGCTGCAATCTATCTTAAGATTATCCCTACTCACACTATTAAGAATGTTACAGTAGTGGTTTTTCCACAGCTTTGCAATTTCATCCTCCCCCGACACCCCATCGATTGTCGGAGGGAGGACATTTTTGACACCCGTTTGATTCTTAACAAATTTCCAAAATTTGTTATTATCGTTATTTATGCGAGCTTCACAGGCTTTTGATGCTCGAATAGACTCTTCTTCCTGTTTACATCGCCTTATGGCCGCCTTATACTGACCCCGACTTCTACACATATTCATGTATACTGGTCCTAATCTGGGTCTACCATGAAAGCACCACAAATCATAGGCGTCTTTCGATTCCCTCTTCAGGGGGGCAATAAAATCATTCCATCCAGGAATAACCTTAGTATGATAGTTGTAAGATTTAATATATATATATATATATATATATATATATATATATATATATATATATATATATATATATATATATATATATATTTACTGTGTATATATGTTATAATATTATAATGTTTCAGACCAAAAAAGACCCTAGGATCCATTCATGCCTGGTCTACCTAACTGTGGTTGTAGTTGTGTACTGTGCAATTTAGGCCGGGTCGAATTTCTGGGGGCAGATCGGGCACTATGTGGGGCTTATGAATTGGGGTCCTGACCAACATACTCCAAAAGAAAGTTTATGCTCCCCCCCCTTACCACTAGCATACTCCCTCCTATTTTTGGCTCCGCCACAAAAATAAAAATAGTTTCATAAATGAAAATGGAGACCATTTAGAGCATCTTCTCATAGAGATGACCCCCCCTAAAATTGTATAATATATCTCGTGTGCAATTTTCAGGCAATTACCTAAAAAAATTGGATTTCTCAAAATTTTCACCACGCGTATTTTCTCAAAATATTTGCTATATCAGAAAATTGATTACACATAAACATCGGTTATGTATCAATTTAGTGAGCTGTGTTGAATTTCAAATTCAATACCAATAAATTTCATGTTCTAATTATCATATATTTTTATAGGAATTATAAGAATTTGTGCTCTTTAGATTTACTTATGATCCATGCATGATTCTATAAAAGCTGGATTTTTAATTTTTTAAAAAGGTTGAAAAAATGTCAACCAGAAACAAATCTTCGAATGCAGCTTTTGGTTTTGCCACTGAATTCCGCCGATCAATGATTCCTACAAAGGCAGACGCTGTCAGACACTATTTCTTCATTCAAAAGAGAGAAAAAATCAAGTCAAGGGGATCAGCAACTGCGAACGATTGCTACAATATAGTTACCAAAGATCTTCAAGATATTTGGGCCATGTTCTCTTTCCCTGTCATTCAAGAAAGATCTTTCTTCTGCAGTGGAAAGATTAATCAGATCAGCTCTTTCCTTGAACAAGGTTCCTCTACGTCAAAGGAATGAAAATTTTGCTAAAAAACTTGCTTCATGTGATGAAATGTTTGACATTTGTACTTGCAAATGTTATGATAAAGGAATAGAAAGGCCGTTTTGTCGATGCGAGGTAAAAATCCCGATGGTAGAGTGGGAGTCATTTGTAGGCCAAAAGCAAAGAATAAATCAATTAGGGCCATTTGATCGTGAAGCTGCCGCTGTCCAGAGACGATCCCTCTCAAGAGCAAGAGAAGAACAAGAGAGGCAACAAAGGTCACAAGTGGAAATGGCAGAGGCTATGGAAGTTGTACCATCTTCTTCAGTAGATGACTTTAGCGAAGATATAGAAGACAGTGACAATGAGCTAGAATTCGTGCCCGATGTGGAATTGATTGAAAATGATCAAAATAGGTATTCATACAATGAATTACCATTGGTGGCAGACCGTTACCGTGTGAGTTCGAGAGCTACAGCAGCTATTGTTAATGCTGCATTGAAAGATATGGGAATAATCGATCAATCTAACATGCTTGATAGGAAGAAAATAGAAAGAGAGAGAATTCGTGTAGACAAGAAAAATATTGTTAGATCTAGCTGTGAAAATGTGAATATTGAATGTATAGGGTTTGATGGAAGAAAGGATGATACGTTAACCAAGCATGGAAAAGAGAAAGAAGAACATTATGTGCTGATCAAAGACCCTGGAGGTATCTATGTAGACCATCTCTGCCCTGACGCAGGAAATGTTAGGTGTATAGCTGATGAAACTATAACGTTCTTAATTGATTCAGCGAGCATCGACACTCTCAATGCTCTGCTATGCGACGGTACTGCTGTCAATACTGGTAGAATTGCTGGTACCACAAAATTGATTGAAATTTTTTTTGCATAGATCATTTCAATGGCTCGTGTGTCTTTTACACATGAATGAACTCCCCCTTCAAACACATATTTGAAACCATAGACGGAAAAACATCAGGGCCAAATACCTTTAAAGGTTCAATTGGAGCCAAATTGAAATGTGATTTAACCATTTTAGACTTAGTGGCATTTTCACCAGTTCAGGGCAACGTCCAAGATATACCACCGAATGTCGTGAAAGAGTTGAGCAGTGATCAAAAGTATCTCTATGATATGTGCCTAGCAGTGCAATCTGGATGGGTATCTGAGAGTCTAGCCCGCAGGTCTCCAGGTGCCATTCATCATGCGCGCTGAATTACCCGAGCAAACCGGATTCTTCGTTTATATGTATCGACTTTGCATCCCGAACAAAATCTGAAAGAACTGGTAACCATCGTCATGAAATCATATGCTCCTGGATGGTTTCATATCAAATCCCATCCTAAAGCTACTGACGGAGCACGGAATTTTTTTCATTTGATTGTCTTGATGCGAGGATTGGAAGAAAAACATCGCATTATTATGGAACCGGTGTTCCGTAATAATGCCTATTTTGCCAATCCCGAAGCTATCCTACTGTCAATGCTTACTGATAGCAGACAACATATCAGAGAAGATGCTCTTCAGAAGATACTTCTCAGTCGGACACGTTTCAGTGGCACACGAACTTTTGAGCTTCCTAAATCTCTAAATTTCGATTCCAAAGACTACTATGAGATGATTGACTGGAGAAAGGAAGCTATCAATCCTCCACCTTTGATAAGGAATTTCAGCAATGAAGAGCTACTGCATACAAGAACAGAACCCTTGAAAATTGCTGCCTTTTCATGCCACAGTCAAAGCGTGGAAAGTGCAGTGAACTTAGTGAAAAAAGCATCAGAACAAAGGATTGGCTACAGCAATCGGCACAAATTTATCCTCAATCAACTGGAATCAAGAAAAAGACTGCCACAGTTTGAATGGAAAAGCCAATTGGGCCAAAGCACATCCACAAGTAATTAGTGAATTGCGAAGGTAATTTTTAAATTAAATTTTGTTTTTACTTCAAAGCTGTTTTATGTAATAAATGGTACAATTGACTAATTGTCTTCTTTTCAGACAAATATACTAGGCCTATATGAGGTTTATGAACTGGTCTCCTAGGTAATCAGTACTCCAAACTAAAGTTTATGCCATCCTTTTCTATATACTGATAACACTTTTTGGGGATGCGGCAATTTTTCAAGGATTTGAAATTTCTTGGATAATTGCCGGAAAGGGGGGGTCATCTCTATAAGAAAATGCTCTTAATGATCTCCATTTTGATTTATGATACTATTTTTAATTTGGGGGCGGAGCCAAAAATAAGAGGGAGTATGCTAGTGGTACGGAGGGGAGCATAAACTTTCTTTTGGAGTATGTTGGTCAGGATATCATTTCATAAACCCCACATAGTGCCCATCTAAAAAAAATCATTTTTACTAGATTTCCACCCGGCCTGCTGTGCATGTCCTCCGTGGTGGCGGAGGGGACCTACAATTTTACGTGGGTTCCGAACCACAAAAACCCTAATTTTACTACCTTAAACTATACCCAATCTATCAATATATGCGTCTAATCGATTTTTAAACATGTTTATAGACGTGCTACCAACTACTTTTACCGACAAACTATTCCAGTTATTTACTATTCTATGCGTAAAAAGGTTTTTGGCAACTGTTGTTTCGAACCTTCTACTTGTCAACTTACACCCATTATTTTTAGTCCTAATATATTGAGATATTTTGAAAACGCTATCTCTATTTAGTTATCGAACCCATTCATAATTTTAAAAACCTGGATTAGATCACCCCTTAGCCTCATAGTCTCGAGTGTAGTCAATTTTAACTCCTTAAGCCTATCCTCGTACGACTTCGACCTAAGCGACGGAATCATCTTAGTTGCTCGTCTTTGAACTCTTTCGATTTTGTCTATATCTTTGCGCATATGCGGATTCCAAAATTGGATCGCGTACTCCAAATGGGGTCTAACTAATGATTTATAAAGAGGAACAATAATATCGTGCGATTTGTACTCAAAACTCCTAGCCATAAAACCTAGCACCTTGTTCGCCTTATTGACCGCTGTTGTACTTTGTTTCGCTACTTTTAAATCACCAGTGACGATAACTCCTAAATCTTTTTCCTGTTCTACGCTTGCCAACTCCTTCCCTGACATACTATACGCAAAATTACCGTTATGCGAACCTATATGTAAAATTTTGCACTTATCGACGTTAAATCTCATTTGCCAGGTGAATGACCAATCAACGATTTTGTTCAGATCTTCCTGGATTTTATCTCTATCTTCATCATTAATTGCCTTACCACCAACTTCGTGTCATCCGCAAACTTTGAAACAGTACTGACTAGGCCGACATCTAAATCGTTAACATATATAAGAAAAAGCAAGGGGCCAATACCGAACCCTGAGGAAAGCCGCTCGCTACATTAGCCCAAGACGCCTCCTCTCCATCAACGACCACGCTCTGTTTCCTACCTCGCAACCACTCTTCTATCCAATTTATTACTACACCCCTGATTCCATGAGCCTTAGTTTTTTCAATGAGTCTTTTGTGCGGTACGGTGTCAAACACTTTTTGAAAATCTAAATACACTACACCTACCGCCCGATGACTATCGTAAACTTCAACCACGCTTTGAAAAAATTCTAAAAGATTAGTTAAGCAAGATTTGTTTCGCCTAAAACCGTGCTGCATATTTCTAATCAAGTTATGCAATTCCAAGTGTTCGACTATAACTGATTGGCCTATAATTTTCCGCCGCACCTTTATCGCCTTTCTTAAAAATAGGTGTTACATTTGCTAACTTGAAATTATCTGGTACGCACCCTTCAGAAATAGACGCATTAAAAATCCTTCTTAGCAGCACAACAATACTTTCTTTTAATTCTTTTAGTTGTATGGGATATACAGAATCCGGCCTCGGTGATTTACGCATTTTCATTTTATCAATATAGCGCACTACCTCCCTTTCAATAACCACAATATTATCTAAAGTATTACCATTGTCAAAAGGTATTATGTCTATGACCGTAGGGATATTCGTCACATCTTCTATTGTATAAACTGACGTAAAAAAATTCATTTAGCAGGGTAGCCATTTGCTTGTTTTCAGAAACTAGCTCTCCATCAGGATTTTTCAACGGCGCCAAGACACTTTACTGGATTCCTCTTATTGACGTATTAAAAGAATCGCCTAGGGTTTTCTTTGCCGTCACGAGTTATGGAGATTTCAAAATAACGCTTGGACTTTTTTATTACGCCTTTCGCTTCACGCCTTAGAGATATGTGGTTGTTTCGTAACCACAAATCGTCTTTATCGCACTTATGTAGCCTATAAGCCCTATCTCTACTCTTTCTAATATCCCCTACTCTAGAAGTAAACCACAGGGGCTTGTTATTTACTTTCGCCCGCTAATCTTGTACGGTACACATTCCTCATTTACAGTCCTAAATACTGTTTCAAACGATTCCCACATTATTTTTGCGTTGGAGATCCCCATTACGTTTTCCCAAATGACGTGTGACAATTCATTTCGAAATTTACAAAAGTCTGCGTGCTGGAAGTTAGGAATTTTAGTCGAGTTAGCTGGTTTCGAGTGACTTACTGAGAGGACAAACTCAACCATATTGTGATCGCTATTGCTTAATGGATCTATTACTTAAGATCAGCGATTAGCCTATCGTCCGTAGTTATTACTAAATCTAAAATACTGTCCAACCTCGTAGGTTCCCCAACCTTTTGAATAAGAAAGTTATCCTCGAGAAAATTAATTAAACGATTACCTTCCGCGTCTCCCTGCATTGTATCGTAATCCACGTTGGCGCAATTAAAGTCACCCATAACTAAGGCCTGCTCACTATCTATTATTCTCTTACGTTCACGATATAACGCTTCGTCCGTATGAGCTGTTTGATTAGGGGGCCTATATATAACCGCAACAAGAAGTTTAAAATCGTTAAATTAAATTCTGCAATAGTCGAATCTATCGGTTCTGAAATTCTGTGCTTTACTTCTATAACGTTCGCAATATGATCTTCGATATACAACATAACCGCCTTCTCGCCTACCTATTCTATTTTTAACAAAAAGTCTGTAAGCTCTAATTTGAAACTCCCCTACAAAGTCACGTGTTTAAGTGCCAAGCCACGATTCATTTATCGCGATTAAATCATAGTCTTTACAAGCAATTAAAGAAAAAAATTCGTTTATTTTATTTCGTAGGCTATGAGCATTTAAGGATAGAACCTTCAAATTGTTTGTAACCGCGATACCTTCGCGCGCGCAACGGAATTTTAAGGAAATTACGCCGGGACCGTTCGAGTTACGGCAGCCTGGAAAGAAGAGACAGTATTGTAGTGGGGCAAATAAGTGAAACAATCTTTCAAATGGTGATACAAGCACCAAAATTGGCATGAATACTCCTCTGGGACTACTATTTTGAAAAAGCCCGTTAGCCACCTAAAAATTCAAAATGGCCGCCATGTGTGGTATAGAAATACTATGTTTACCACACAATTTGATACAGTGGGCCGATTTGAATGATTTTGGTAACGAATTGTATGTTTTTGACTATGCAGAACCCGAATTAAAAACTATAAAACTTCTCAGAAGCTTCTTTCCACCATTTCTAGCAGATTATATGAACAACTTAGCCAAATTTATAAAAACAAATGGAACTGTCGCCATGTTATTCATACCTCCACAAATGAGGGCTCTTCGGTCATCTAATGACCTTAGTTCCGCCTGTGCTGTTTCATTTGCTTCTGAGGTTATGAATGGACGCAGGATTTTTTTTATTTTTTTATTTTTTTTTAAACGTAGGTAACTATGAAAGTACTTGTTTGTCCTTTATTGTCTTTGCACTTTGTACTTTCCACTTTGTCACTTATAAGTGTTGCTGTCCACATGTACACTCTGAACTAATCCTCGCATCTGCAGCTGCACAGTGCTGTGCAGGTGAGTCCAAAGAGATAGCATTTGCACCTCCCATGGCATTCTGTCTTGCAGCCATACTTGGTCAGCTGTTGACAACTCTACGCAACTGGTGGGAGTGCTGTCCAGAAGATCTGCCACAGGTCACCTTGCTGTGTTCATCCCCAGTCAGCAGGACTTTGGGTTTCGGGCTGGCACATTGTTGACTGACTCCATATACAGCCTGCCTGGCAGACCGCGCGCTTGGCGTGCTAAGGAGAGCTGCTCGAGTTGGAGGAATGGCTTCGTACGGCCTCTGCTTGCGAGCAAATATATCGAGCCGTGCGTCATCAATACCCGCAGTTGTACTGGACCTGTCATACATAATGGCTACAAACTTCTCCAGGATCTTCAGGTCGTCGTCTTCAACTCTTTGCGGGTACTGGCTGAGTTTGATGAAGACATCAGAGGCCTCGGCACATACATCCCAGGTTTGCCATGCTGTCTTCTTCCCTTTCCCATGGAAGGCCGACACAACATCGCAGCCAGTGAAGGTATGGATGAATAGAATCCCTCTGGTCTTCTCTGGTCCAAGTGAGGTTGTGAGGTCGTGTACAGGAATCCACCTCAGGTTCCGCCCTTGACCAAAAGCAATCCACAGCTTCTGCAGACCAAACTCCTGCAGGGCTGGCAGAACACTGACTGCTATGACTAGGACATCTGTGTCACTAGCTTTGATCATGACAACTTTGCTACCCTGTGCTGCTGCATGTCTGGCATGCACGAAGATCCGCGTGTCCGCTTCTTCATGGTTACAGGGAGCCAATTCATCCAGGCGGATCATTTGGTTGCGGACTGCATCTTCTTCCTTGGTCACGATCACCGTGTTTGGTGTGCACATCTCTGCAATCTTGTCAGCCAGGAAGTTGAAGAGCTCGGTCTTCTTGTCGTTGTCTCTCAAGAAGCTCCGCCAGTTTGGGGGCATTTTTCCTGTGTCTGTCACTCTGCGTCTGGCTCCCCGTCCTCGTTTTGACCTTGTTTCGGCCTTCAGACTCGATGGCCGGTAGACATCAAACACAATGTCTGTTCTCTTGTACTTAGAAGAGTATGCTTGTATTGTGGGAATAACGTCCAGTGCTGCATAATCCTCAAACGTCTTTGAGGTTCGTGGTGGCAGAGTGTTCACCAAAGCCGAACCATCAATGATGATGGCATCAGCCTCTGTTTCAGTGTCTGGCATTGAAACACGAGCCTCAAGAATGGCAGCAAGCTGAGACTTCTGGCAGGTGTGAAGCTTTCCACTGTCACTCACTGAAGCAGGAAATGATTGGTCTCATACCGAAAGAACTCCTGTAGGTCACACTCTCTGGCCTGGCATGAAATGAAGAGCTGGGAGAAGAGGCGGCAGTCTTCCTTCAGTACCTTTTGCTTTGGATCACCAGGAGCCGGTTCTTATCTAAAGAAGTCCATCTTGTCCTTCTTCATTGGCTTGTAGAATGTGCATTCATCTTCACTTTCTAGCCCCTTCATGAATTCCTGGAAGTGGATTCTGCCCCTCTCATAGTGTGTGCTAATCATTTCAGCAGCACTGGGGTGGGCAATGTCCTTTGTGTCCAGTGTAAGCAGGTCCCCAGTCTCTTCCTGGAAAGGATTGCCCATGTCTTTCATTACCTTAGACAGCCTGTCTTCTTTCTCAGAGAACAAACACTCTTTGAGCTCGCTCAGTCTGCTCATGGTGTCTGCCACGTTCGGTTACATCTTTGGCTTCTGACGCTCCCTCGTACTGAGCAACCAGCTGACTGATTTCAGGGCCAGCCACCATCCAACTTCTCAGTGCTGATGGGCCTTCAGTCACACCGACTGCACCCCCATCACCTTTGATGACGGCAATGGCTTGCTCGCGAGCTTGGTTGATGGCCATTGCTGAGAATTCCCGGCTCGATTTGTGCACAACAAATTTTCCCTTTTGAAACTCAAGGGCCAGCTGGGGGTGTTTCTGATCTAGGGTCACCATGTCTCTAAGATGAATGGGAAGCCACCGTGCGTAGTTCACGTTGTTGTTGGCAAAGAACGGTATCAGCTCAGACAGCGCTTGACAGTACAGGGTGAAGTTGGCTTCCCTGAACGCCCGGATCAGTGAGAGGATCACCAGTTCCATTGACAGCATCTTGATGTACTGCGCTGCGACCCCGCATCGCGGCTTGATTACAGCTTATGCTGTGTGCGGTAACATTCATAAAATTTAACAATAGACAACACACGCATATTACATTCGACAATCGGTATCTTCGAGCCCCAGTCTTATGCCGCAATACTTGGCAATATTCTTTGAGATAGCCAGTCGGCCGGGTTATTTTCCGATCGTATGTATCGCATTGAGTATCCTTTTCAGTCCGATTTCAGTCAATGTGCTACAGATGGTAGAAAGAAGCTTCTGAGAAGTTTTAGGGTTGTAAATTCAGCTTCTCCATGGTCAAAAACATATGATTTGATGCCAAAATCATTCAAATCGGACTACTCTGTCAAATTTTATAGTGAAATAAGTATTTCAACGGCGGCCATTTTGAATTTTAGGTGGCTAACGGGCTTTTTCAAAAAAGTAGTCCCAGAGTGGTATCCATGCCAATTTTGGTGCTTGTATCACTATTTGAAAGATTCCCCTGAATATATTCACTTATCTGCCCCACTGTTATGAAACAGTCTTCCTAAACGCGCAGCTCCAACGTCATTAAGAGAAGTCCATCTCCGAGGAACAAGTCCCTCCTGCCGTAGAAACTGCTCCAAAACTTCGCAAAATGCACTCCTTCCTGTTGACAAAGTGACTTTATGTTATTGTTAATATAGGTCGCCTTGCTGTAGAACTCGTTACGTTGGATAATTCGAGGAAGTATACCTGTTAAAACAGCGGTTCCGAACCTGGGGGGCGTTTGAGATTCCTAGGGGGGGCGTGAGGTGGTCAACGGTCAACAAATGCCATTCAAATATATATTCCAAAAATACATATGGGTAATTTACTTCGTTAGGGAAAACTTGACATCCGTCATCTCATAAACACATGAGCTTTGATGTTTTTTATTATTAATCCTATAATTATCTGGATTCTAGACGTCCATATGGAACTGATGAAAACTTTCGCCCTTTGGGTATGGGGGGCGCCATAGATACAAGGTTGACGAAAGGGGGGCGCAGTGCCAAAAAGGTTAGGAACCCCTGGGTTAAAACAATCTTATTAGTTTTTTCCGTTAGTCGCTCTAGTAAGTCCCTCTATCTAGCCAGCAGCTCTTCCGATCTAGAATTTAGAACGTTATTAGTACCGACGTGAATAACATACATTGTGTCCTCAGAGGTTCCGTCTGTAAAAAAATTAATACTATTAGTTATATCCTCTGCCCTTGCACCAGGGTAGCAGTAATGGCGCCTACGACGGGGGTTTCTTCCGCAGAATTCCTCGAGCTGCCCTCGAACAATGGAATCACCAACAAGTCGTATTTCAGGTTCATCTACGTCTTCGAAGTCTAAAACAGAAAGCTTATTGTTCGTTAATACTGGTAGACAAGTCTTAGGTTGTCTCAATGGGGCTCCATTACGCACTTGCACGAAGGGTCGGGAACTAGGAGAAGAGATAGGGCTATTAGTATTATTTATGTCATTAGTAGAAACCAGGGTTGTGGAGTCGGAGTCGGAGTCGTGGAGTCGGAGTCGTGGAGTCGCACGTTTCAGGGCGGAGTCGGAGTCGGAGTCGGAGTCGAATTTTTACAATGTGTGGAGTCGGAGTCGGAGTCGGAGTCGGAAAATTTTGGACCGACTCCACAACCCTGGTTATAGCCACTAGGTTAAGAAGGGTTATTCAATTTTAAGTAGGACTACTACTGGTTAGACCTTAATTATGTTTAAGAGAATCTTTTTCATTTATATATATATATATATATATATATATTATTGGAAAAAATAAAAATCCCTTAATATGTAATATCTACAAGTCAATATCCTTCTTAATATTTGAATGTTCCCTTATCCTAGAAAGTAACCTGACGATTCATGTGGTGGTGATGAAATGTCTTATTATTATGATAATTATAGAGTGAAACACTAGAGGAGTCGGAGTCGTATATTTAAAATGTGAGGAGTCGGAGTCGGATTTTTAGATTTTTTACAATGTGTGGAGTCGGAGTCGGAGTCGGAGTCGAATTTTTTACAATGTGTGGAGTCGGAGTCGGAGTCGGAGTCGAATTTTTACAATGTGTGGAGTCGGAGTCGGAGTCGGAAAATTTTGGACCGACTCCACAACCCTGGTAGAAACTGAGGCAGGAGGGGCCGTGACTGAAGAATAATTCCTCTCAGAAGGCCCAAGGGATTCTAACTTTGCCGTCAGGAGCACCACCCTTTCTTCAAGCCTCACTCTGGCCTCCCTCTCACGAACGTTTGGAAATTAATATCGAGTTAATAATAGTAATCTAATAACGACGTGTCTCCTAGAATAAGTAAGGAGCAATTAATAAATAAAACGTAGGTCTGCCGCGTGCTTATTGTGACGTCACCTGCGCAAGCCCACAAAAACGTTCTTCAAACGCAGAAACAGGTTCCTGTAACCCAAATTTATACTAAATGAATATATACTTAAGCTACCGAGGAAGGTTCTGCAAAAGAAAAAGTATTAATAAAGATGGGTAAAAAACAAAAAATTATATATATATACACACAGGGTGTCCCAAAAGGTATGGCCTAAAAATAAACTTTTACAATTTTTTTATTATAAATGATAGAGTTAAAGTACAATGATAAAAACAGGCATGAATGCTTTAAGTTTTATTTAATATAGTTAGTAAACCTCCACATGATATCCACCGTTCACAACAACTAGTCTAATTCTACGTTCAAATTCTAAAAAAGCTGACCGTATGAAATCTGGTGTAAGTGATGAGCAGGGCCGGATTAACCATTAAGCAAAATAAGCCCGTGCTTAGGGCATCAAGGGAAGGGGGGCACCACAGAAATTTTCCATTGTCGGATTTACCATGGATTTATTATACTATTATAATCGCGGCTTAGCCTATAAGCTGTTGAAAACTGAATTATATATATTCATATATAGTATTTATTTTTTTTCATTGTTTGAATTTGTAGTGAACAACTTTTCAAATATAAATGAAGTGGAAGTATACAAAAATAAACATTATTTTCCATCTTACTGTAAGTTTTGTTTCATTTCAAAAAATAAAATTTTGTTTTATGGTTTATTTTTGTTTATATTTTGAATTACATATATATGGGGCACCAAAATCTTTTAAGTGCTTAGGGCCTCTAAAGGTCTTAATCCGGCCCTGGTGATGAGCATACGATATGTCATAAAAAGGCGCTTAGCAACAAGGTGCTTAGTTTAACTTGGCCTAGCTCCTTAGCCTAACACATCAAATAGCCTCGTACTGTAGTTGATGCCTGAAGTTAAGTGCCGTAAACTGTTTAAATAATGAATTTTGAAATCAGTGAGTAATTTCCATGCCTGAAATTTAGAATTTGAACGTAGAATTAGTCTCGTTGTTGTGAACGGTGGATATCATGTGGAGATTTACTAACTATATTAAATAAAACTTAAAGCATTCATGCCTGTTTTTATCATTGTTCTTTAACTCTATCATTTATAATAAAAAAATTGTAAAAGTTTATTTTTAGGCCATACCTTTTGGGACACACTGTATATATATATATATATATATATATATATATATATATATATATATATATCAGGGACGTGCCCTCTGGGTAGGCAAGGTAGGCAGTGCTTACCCTGAATAAAACTAAAAATATTAAATATAAAAAGTAAATGATTTTCACTTCATTATATAAATGTTAATTTAATGTATGAAATTCAATGTATAAATTTGTAAATGGATAATATTGTGTTAGAAGCACAATTTCCCCGTGCCTTTCAACCTCTATATATATTAACGCTTGACAATGAAATTTTCCCACGTGCCGTGAGTGGAGCTCCAAGCTGTGACAAATACTGCGCTATATAAGCAGATTTAGTTCTGCTTTTCACTCAGTGTTTTGCCGTTCGGGCACATGGTCGTGTGTGTGGCTGTGCGCTCGTATGTGTTGTCGTTTGCCTCTGGTGATTGAACTAAATTTTAGAAATTTGATTTCAAAATTTAACCCTTTTCAAATATGGAGAGTGAGTATCTTAAGAATTTTTCTAAACTGTCTTATGAAGAAAGGTTGAATGTGATTAAAAATGGTAGGCCGACACCGGAACTGAAACAGTTGCTACAGCGTAAAGGAACCAAAATAATCAGAACGTTTTAAACGACGTGGTACAGCAAGAAAGAGTGGTTGTGTTACAACAGGTATACACTTGTTTTCCATGCTTGTTATTTCCGTATCTAGTGAAAGTGTGTGGATAAGAACAGGATATTGTGATTTAAATAATTTGACTAATGCTTTAAGTAAGCACGAGAGGTCTGCTGCGCATTATGAAAGTCAAATATCGTTGAAAACATTTGGATCTACACGAATCGACTTGAGCATAGATAAGCAAAAAAACTTAGCATTGAAATTCACAATAAAAAGGTAAAGGTAAACAGAGACATACTGAAAACATTAATTTCTGCTACTTGCTTTTTGATTAAACAAGAACTTGCTTTCCGCGGTGATAATGAAGATAAATCCTCTTTAAATCGTGGAAACTATATTGAGTTACTGAACTACACTGCAAAATTTGACCAAAAATTAGCACAACATTTACAGACTTCATCCGTGTTTTCTGGCGTTTCTAACAAGATACAAAATGACTTGATTGAAGCAGTAGGCATAGCTGTAGAAAATAATAATAAAGAAGATATCGCAAGATCCCCATTCATTGCTATAGAAGTGGATGAATCGACTGATATTTCAAATACAGCTCAATGTTCCACAGTTTTAAGATATGTATTTGATTCTGAAATTAAAGAGGCTTTCATAGGATTTGACGAACTTAAAGACAGAAGAGCTACTGGTGTAACAGAATGCATATTTAAAAATTTAGATAAATACAACTGTGCTGAGAAGCTTGTAGCACAGACATATGATGGAGCATCGGTAATGGCATCGCATTTAAATGGCGTTCAAGCTAAAGTAAGAGAAAAGGCATCATCAGCGTTATTTACCCATTGCTACGCTCACAAGTTGAATCTTGTTCTATCTCAGTCAGCGAAATTTATACCTGAATGTACAATCTTTTCAAGACCATTGATGGTCTTGCTGCATTTTTCAATCACTCTACAAAACGAACGCAATTTCTTGATGAAATAGTACATAAACGCATTCCAAAGGCTGCACCAACGAGATGGAGTTCTAACTCAAAGCTAGTGCAAACTATTTTACACTATCATAGTGACCTTTGTAAACTTTTCAACAACATGACAGCAATCCTTTATTGTGGGACTCAGATACTTTAGTGAGGAGTAATGGATTTTATAATTGGCTAACGAAAGATTCAACATATTTTCTTCTCATGGTATATGATAAGATTTTCATTAGAACTGACACACACTTCAATATCTTCAAACTAAAATTATAGATATTCCATATTGCATTGAAAGAATCAATGAAACAATGAATTCCCTCGAGGGTCTGCGCAAAAATTTTGATGATATCTATGAGAAGTTTGAAGAATGTTTCAAAGAAAATAACTTGACTGAATCAAAATGTCGTACAAAAGGTCCAATTAAAAAGAAAAAGAATTTCTGTCTAATATTGAATGATATACTGCAGCATATGGAAGCAAGATACAGTGACTTCAAAAATTTACAATTTATTTCATTAGTTGACAGTAAAAAGTTTCTAAAACTAGCTACAGAAATTGATAAGGATGCACTAGAAAGTTTAGAGAAGAATTATGGTAACTTCTTCGATGTCATAAGATTGAAAACTGATCTAGCTGGAATTTATAGTGCACAAGTGTTCAGAGATAAGTCAATTAAAGATTTGCTTGCTTTCATATTTCAAAATGGACTTGAACTAACGTTTCCTGAAGCGGTGAAGCTGTTGCAATTGATTTTAACAATTCCAGCTACAACAGTTTGTTGAGAGGTCATTTTCAGCTTTGAAAAGAATTAAAAGCTACACCAGGAATAGAATGAAACAGGAAAGGCTTTCATCACTTGCCCTAATTTCAATTGAAAAGGAAAGATTTACTAAAATGGAGCAAAATCCCACTTACAATTTTTTTGAAAAAATTACAGATATTTTTGCTACTAACAAAGAGAGAAGAATGGAATTCATCTACAAATAAAGCGGTAAGTAAATATTTGTTGTTGACCAAAAATTAGCACAAATGGTGCGGAAGGGGTTAATTATGCTTAAAATTCGTTGGTGGCTGGGGCTCCGCCCCGGAACCCGCTGGGGGAGCTCGCGCCCACCCCAGACCCCCTAGCTTGGAACCGCTCGCTTTGCTCGCGCATTGAGTCTGCCTACCCTGAGTATTTACTCACGGCACGTGCCTGATATATATATATATATATATATATACAGACTGTGCATGGAACAGGGAACTCTTCTGGGATAATTAAATCCAGTATAGTCCGACTAAATAATGGTAAATAGCAAATACTAAAGTTTTTATGGAAGCCCAACGTGGGCAACGGTTCACTAGCAATATGTATTATGGGAAGTCGTTATTGCTATTTTAGAACAAACAAACCTAAAAAAGAAAGGACGACCCCCAAGAGACTGTCTCCCATAGATTAGTCTCGGGAGAGAAGGTATCAACGTTGATGAGTTTTGTTAAGAGAAAAATGACTTGGTATGCATACAAAATTTTAAATCTTTTAAGACTATAGAAATGATGATATCCCCATCCTGCCCTCACAGCTATTTATGCATGGCTGTCAGAGCCATGCATAGGAATCTGTCCACCGGCACCCGTTTCTTAAAATTATTATTCAATTTGGTGTTTCATGAAGACGGAACAGTTCTTTTGCATGTGCATTAAAAGGTTTTGGTTTCATATTCTTAGGGTATTTTTGCAACGTCTTCTGATTGGATGATGGAGGGAATTACCATATATATATATATATATATATATATCAGGAGAAGATTGCTATATGAGAACGTTGTTTCCTGCATGAGCAAACAGTTGCTGAGCCGTTTTTAAGGAATTGGACCGTAAATGTTTAGCTTCGCAAATGTGTTAATCACAATGTCTAGAACCACCCGTGGGCTGCTCCAGTGGTACGATACATTCTATTGCATAGAATTAAAAATCAATCTTGATTTATAATTTAATATTTACTTATTATTATTATTATTATTATTGAATGTTTATTTATTTTATAAATTACTTTTAAGTTTTGATCCGGTTATTTACTTGATATTACTCGTATTATTATTGAATATTTATTTAGTATTTATTTTAAAGTTTTGTCCTGCTTTTTTACTTCTTACTATTCAAAATTATTGGATGTTCATTTACTTGTACGCAGGGCTGCCGAGAGGGCGGGGAAGCCGGGATAAATCCCCTGGGCCCGGACCTCTAGGGGGCCAGGAAAGAGGGGGGATAAAATTTAAAAATATTAATAAAGCAATTGATTAAATAACAGAGAGGAAATATAATTAATGAACATACATTTCATAAAGATTATCATAGTCAAACTGAAACAGATAAAATATTATCTGCGGTCCACCAATGCCCAAGACCGACTGACTTATCTGGGAACCATTGTAATTGAAAGCTAGTTAGCCCGTACTTTAAATTTCATCAGAATCATTTACCACTTTGTTCTAGAGAAGGCAAAGAAAGTACACTTCTAATTATGAAAATTTTGCAGTAGACAATTGTCTTGCCTGCATGGACTGGTACTGCATTTGTAAATTGTATGGTGATCGAATTAATATAATTGATTCGAAAAATAAAATGGTCATTTTCTTCTGGGTTGTTTATTCATACTGTATGTTTTGAATAGTGACTTAGACATATAATCAGTTTGCTTGTTGTGTACACAAAAACCAGTCATAATAAAATACCGAGTAAACAGGGGGGCCCATCTACCAATCCTTCCCCGGGGCCAATGGCAGCTCTCGGCGGCCCTGCTTGTACGTATTTATTTTATAAACTATTATTTTACTCGTGTACTTTTAATAAATTATTTTACATTTTTAGGATGTGCGTTTCATTTTCTCTTAATCTTTGAATGGCTATTTTCAATAAATTATGTAAACTCTGAAATTTCCGCTGACGGGTTTCTAGAGACTTGAATGGCTGGCAAACGGGTCTCTGGGTACATGAGTGGTTGGAAGTGGCAAGCCAGATTGGCTTTCAGGTTGGGCGTTTCAGTCGATTCAAACGGGTACTGGCTGTCTGGATGTGTTTTGAGTCTTTCAACGGTGGGCAGATAGAAGCGTTCAATGGTGAATAAGGGAAAAGTTAAAGAACATAAATATACAAATTAAATGACACAAAAATGATCTTCCTAGCATAAACAAAACGGAAGATACGCTTAAATCTTTGAATTTTTCCTTAATTTTTTGGGGGCACCTGAAAGGCAAAATGTTTGACCTCCTTGGGGCCGGTGACGTTGACGTCACAGGTAGCTAATATTTTACAGATTTCTTAGTGGTACCACAGACTAACTTTTGGGTGCCCCTACAAAATTGAATTCTAAAAAAGGTTTTTTTCACTCCACCTAACTGAACAGCCTATATATGCACTGATGAGCAATTGAGATAAGTTTTTTGTAGGTATACTGCGTGCGACTTAAAATACTCCTAACATTATAATATAAAACTCAAACATAAATAAGTATAGTAGGTTTAATATATAAACAGCATACACATATAGAAAGTATGAATCTAAGCCTACTTGCTCTATAGTTCAGGCCCTGAGGACAAGGTTACATATAGGCCTATACCCTAGCTAGGCCGCAGTGGTGGCGAACCTTTTTTGCTGGCAGGTCATTTTTGTTACTTTTGATTTTTAAAAAAACGAAATTGGATCACAATAATTTATTTACTTACTCTTTTAAGTGAGAAGCTTCTTGTTGGATTTTAGCTGCTAATGTTTTGATCCGAGGTTTATATTTAATTGTCTAGTCTCACACATGCAGCACTCATATCTGTGCCAAGGCGTACACTATCCGTTTGAAACCATTTCAATGTGTATCAGCTGTTTATTTCGGTGGGAGAATAAAATAATTTTAAAACTGTAAGGCAGAAAATATTAAAAATTTAAGTCATATTTTATTTAAATAAGACCTCATGGATCACTAAAAATTGCCTCGTGGGTCAATGGTTCGCCATCACTGCCCGGGCCTAGCCCCGGCCCTAGGGCCGAGTCTAGAGTCTAGACTTTAGACCAAAATGTAGTCTACTGCAAAAAAACTAGCATGATAGATGCTTTACTGCCACAACTACTCATATTTAATGACTCTACAATAAATCAAAGAAATCTATTCTAAATTATCTTAACTACACTGTTACTAGGGGTTAAAACCGGTATTGAAATACCGGTATTAATACCGGTATTGAAGAAGTACCTATAATACCGATACCGATATTATAGGTTTTCGGTATTGACAAAAATTGCTATTGTAAAATTTAGGCAATTTAGTCCTCCGATAAGACTGAAGTGGAAGCAGATTCATTACTGAGTGAATACATGCAAGAAATGGACAAACTAGGAAAAGTGCCATCTAAAAAAAATTCCATTGATTTTGATGTTACTAATGAATTTAAAAGCTTGGAAGTTACTTTACAGAGAAGTGGGAATTTAGAGAAGCTGTACAAGGCACTGCTTTCAATTAAACCTACAAGTGCAGAATCAGAAGGAGCCTTTTCTGCTGCAGGCCTATTTCTGACGAAACTGAGATCAAGTCTATCTGAACAATCCCTAGATGCTCTTTGTTTCCTCAAAGCATACTTTCAAAATCAAACTAAGAAATAAATATTTAGATACTAATAATTTCTATCTACCCCAGTAGTTGTATAATAATATGCTAAAAAAAAATTCAAATAATATTTTTATTACAATTTAGTAATTTACTGTATAAACTTTTTCGAATAGAATGCCATCTATTTGGAGTTGGGTCATTAATTTATAGTAAATATGGTGAGTACTGCAAGTTCCTCAGACTTGTGGGAGGGTTGGTAGGGTGGCACCATAATAAATCAAAATAAATTATTTTTTTCATAATACCGGTATCAATACCGGGATTAGCATAATTGCCTCCAAATACCGGTATTGAAAATTTTCGGTATTATGCAAGCACTAACTGTTACTCAACAATTTTGTTGAGCTGCACTTCAAAAATCCATTTTCACCTATAGCAAATTTTTTTAGTAACAATTACGAAGTAATTTCAAATACAAAATCATTATTTTTTCAGCCGAATTCTTTTCCAACACGTGCACAAAAATATATAAAACAGTTCAATCGCACATAAAAAAAAATCGGATCACCTGAAGATCAGGATC
The DNA here is from genome assembly GCA_023014485.1 of Bathynomus jamesi. Classification (NCBI taxonomy): domain Eukaryota; kingdom Metazoa; phylum Arthropoda; class Malacostraca; order Isopoda; family Cirolanidae; genus Bathynomus; species Bathynomus jamesi. Next base: position 38,368 of record JAJOZX010000456.1, on the reverse strand, counting down.
CCCAGTCGGATAGCCAGACGTCCCGCATTTAATCCAAAAATCAAGCATTATTCAGCAGTGTTTTAATAAAAAATTTCTAATTTCGTTTGTTTTAACCGTTGAAGAAATCTAGTTTCAATTTGAAAAAAATTGGTGTTAAAAAAAAACCTCAGAAAAAATTTTACTCCCCAGCCTTCGTTAGCTAGCCTTATAAGGCTAACTAACGAAGAATGGGGACCCTGATCTTCAGGTGATCCAGAAAAACTTACCTTACGAAACTTTATAAAAAAACTTTATTACTGTATCACTCCAGTATGGCATCTGGGAGACAAAACCGCAGGTGTAGTAAGGATATATTGAAAAACCGTGGCGCCATCTATTGAGAGTTTTGTAACTAAAGTAGGCCACAATAATTTAGAGAAGCCTAGAAAGGGATTCTTTTTAATTCAAACGTTAGTATTATACATGTATATTTTCATAAAAATTTTACTAAAAAATTTTGTTGTGAAAAAATTTAGTGTTAATGAAATGGTCGATTAATTAATAGTAACCTAAAGAATACGTACCACCATATATATATATATATAATTCTGAACAGATATTCTTCACCAGGCTTAAATAAATAAAAATACAACGTTCTTAGAATTTTATTTGATAAAAAATAATACTAAAACGAAACGAACAAACACCGGAGAACGGAAAGAAGACAAAATGAACATTATTTTAGCTTCACTATTTTGCGCCTTTCTTGTCAAAGGTTCCGCTTCTCAAGGTTTCACCACTCAGGTAATGTAGCATAATTGTTATTGTTATTATTATAATAATTAATCCCAGAAGCTGGGAAGATCTAGACTCCTAGAGTAATGTATCTGGCATACTGTTTACTGATTCACTTAATCTATACCTGCCACTGACAAAATGTAATTGTTGTTGCAATAGAGTACTCACAAGTTCAGCCAGTAGGTTAATGTAACTTTTTTCCTCCCTCTCTCTACATATATATATATATATATATATATATATATATATATATATATGATGAATTTCACAATTAAACGTGAAATGAATGAATGAAAGGTCTTTCGTGTATTCAGAAGTACACCTCGTCATTCCCTGACGAGGTGTACTTCTGAATACACGAAAGGCCTTGGAATCATTTTTTCTTGTGGGTTTGCATCATGTATATATATATCGGGTGGCCACAAAAAACTTTACTTAATTCAAAGTTTAATAACTGCAACAATTCAAAACTTATGCGATTGAGCTTTGGCACACATTAACAGATGGTTATAATCTATAATTGCTGGAATTTTCAAATATGTAGGTTCTATAGTTTTGTTACAGTGAACAATTTAAAAGCATATGTCTAAAAATAGCATGCCGAAGAAAATGAATTTGAACTTAACAAAATTTACTTAAACAAATGGTCAGGGCCGGACTTTCACCTGCTGAGGCCCTAAGCTATATGAAATTTGAGGCCCTTCTCTAAAAAAATTCGGGTAAAAAAATTTAAAATAATTATTACTATAATTATTATTTTTTATATTAATGTTAATGATAAAGAAAAAAATAATATATATATATATATATATATATATATAATTTTTGATGAATTAGTGTTAAAGAATAAAAACTAATGATAAAATAAAAATATATTTAAAAAAATGAGGCCCCCGAGGGTGTGTGGCCCTAAGCTATAGCTTATTTAGCTTATAGGTAAGTCCAGCACTGCAAATGGTCAATGTGACCACCTCCCTGTTGGTAAACTGCCCTCAATCGCTTCTTCCACGAGGAGATGCACTTTCGAACCTCATCTAAGGTGATATCCTCCCATGCTCTACTGATTTTCTCCTTAAGTTCATCTTCGGTGAATTTGTCTTTCTGGCTGCCGTAAACCTTCACCATGAGGGAATCCCATACTGAATAGTCCATCGGATTACAGTCGGGAGACTGAGGCGGCCATTCATCCTTTTTGATGAAATTAGGGGTCTCTTGCTCTAGATGATTTTGGGTCGCTCGGCTTGTATGGGCGGGTGCCCCATCTTGCTGGAAAATGTAGGCCTCGTCAGGATACAGCTGACGACAATCAGGAAGTAACCCATTATCTAACAGGTTGATGTAGCGCTCAGAGTTAACTTTAGTTTCGTTTGTGGCAATAAAATGAATTCGTGTTTTCCCCTTCCATGAAATTCCCGCCGATACCATTACTTTTCTGCTGAATCGTGAGGTTTCATGATAAAGCCTGGAGGGAGGAATGTCCTTTTTCCTTGAACCATAAACCCTGTCATTTTGCCTGTTTTTGGCCACCTCCAACGTGAAATCCTTTTCGTCTGTAAACACAACTTTTTGCACGTCTTCAGCTGAGTAGCGTTCATATAGGGATTTACAGCGGGTCTTTCTACGCTGTCTTACATTCTGATCACGCCGAGAAACTCGAATTCTCTTGTAGGCCTTCAATTTCAAACGTTTTACAATCCCTTGTACAGAGGAGCGAGAAATCCCAAGGTCGTACGCAATCTGTCTCTGGGAGCGATGAGTTCCTGGTGTATTCTCCTGGGATTGAATCAGTTCCTCCACGGCAGCCTTATTTTCTTCTGTTGAAACACTTTTGGGCCTGCCGCTGCCGGGTTTTCTAGCTGTTGATCCAGTATCCTTTATCTTTCTTATTAAGTTATAAACACTTTGACGAGTCCAGTTCTTTGCGCGCGTGTATACTACGCTACACAGGTCCCGGCGCCAGCCTATTTGGCGCCCTTAGCAGGACTGCAGCTGGCGCCCCCACCCGCCTCCCACTTCACGATTGGGTTTGCCCACAAAGTAATCAAGGTACCATATTGAAGAAACTATTTGCCTTACACTGATCTATTTTAATTTGCTAATACATAACATTTATTATAAAATTATAAAATCATTTCACAGTTCAAGAAAGTGTCATGACCAATCAAAACAGCGAGTAAAGCGAGGCATATGTAGTAACAAATCAGAACGCTCAAAAGTGCTAAAATATGCGTGCAAAAAGGACATATCTACTGTTTTTTCCAAGCAAGAAGGGCATATGTCACATAAAAACAGTTATTCGCTTATTGACGACTTCCGGAACTCATATTAAGCCGTAAATAAGCCGAGTCGCTTATTGACGACTCCCGTCTGTGCGCGCAACATTTTTAAATCGCTTATTTACGACTCCCGTCCCTAAAGGGTTAAAGGTCGTGATAGTGAAAGTTCTATAATGACCCAATAAGATGAATAAGTTAATTATGTAACTATCAGTCAAGCTAAACTGGTGTACATACGTCGTACAACCTTTCATCATTTGTCTATGCTTCTCATTCCTTCATTATTTTTTTCATGTTGTTCTTACATAATACTATCAGACGTGCACAGGGCGGGAGGCGCTGTCGCCCCCCAGATCTTTGGCGCCCTTAGCATTTACTAACCTCGCCTAATGGAAGCGGCGGCCCTGAGTCGCTACATTAGGTTTAGCCTACGCTAGCGCACGTACGTGTCAGATGCACACCAGGCATGCTATTTTTAGACATATGCTTTTAAATTGTTCACTGTAACAAAACTATAGAACCTACATATTTGAAAATTCCAGCAATTATAGATTATATGCATCTGCTAATGTGTGCAAAATCTCAATCGCATAAGTTTTGAATTGTTGCAGTTATTAAACTTTCAATTAAGTAAAGTTTTTTTGTGGCCACCCGATATATCACTCAAACCCGCAAGGAAAAAATTATAAAACAGTGTTTAAAAAGGCTAATTAATTTCGGCTGGTCACAACCAAGCGGAAGAACTGAAGGCATAATCACGGACAGCGAGATGGTGGCTGTCGTACATCTGGCAGTTGAAAAAGGCAAAAAATTACCCAGATTTCAAACATTCAAGATAAAAAATTTAAGTAAAAATCAATCCTGTACATCTGGCAGCCGGCCACGACCCGAAATTGCCCTAAAATATTTTAAAATGTTAAAAATAAAGCTATCCATACTGTAGGACAGCTAAATATTTGAAATGGTGTTTTCTACTAAAATATAAAATGTCTCTGTTCCTGGTCCCTGACCTTCATGATAGGTTTAGATTCATGAAAGTTAAAAATATGATTATGATGTTCCCTATGCTGAACCATGCTACTATAAGTATTACCCTCGGGTCACGTTTGTGGGAATTAATCCTTCTCTGAAAATCAATTGTCTCTCCGATGTATTTTTGAGGGCAGCCTCCACATGGGATTTCATAAACTACTCCAGAATTATTGGAGGCTTTTGTAATAGGATGACGGATGAACGAAGACAATTTATTTGGCACAGCGGAGACCAACTTAATCTGCTGTGGCAAGAGTGAGGAAAGCCCTTTGTTAACCTCAAAGGGCACTTTAAGGAATAAAACGTCTTTATCCTGGTTCCTAGTTTTGGGAGAAAAGAAAGATCTCCTAGCGGCGAAATAAGCTTTATCAATGAACAATTTGGAATAACCCAAACCTATAAATATATTTAGAAAGCCTACGCATTCAGACAGCTACATTCATGCTTTTTCCAATCATTCTCTCTCTACTAAAAAAGCATTATTTCGGGTCTCCTTTTGAGAGCTTTCAGGATTTGTGACCCCATTTATCTTGACGATGAAGTTTTACATATTAAAAATATATTTATAGGTTTGGGTTATTCCAAATTGAGGCCTATTAATGAGGAGAGGTTTTACACGACAATAATGAGGCCTAGTCACGGACACACACTAACAAAAAGCTAAAACACCTAGAACGGTATGAGTCACTTTTATATAGCCTAATCTCGCATAGGTGTCGGTCACTAGTTCATAGGCTATTACGCGAGAACCTAAAACTACACAATGCACTGTAGGCCAAGACGATTGGACCTGTTCAAAAGTTTACCAAACCTGGAGTGGATTATATAGGCTGTTGAGATGGAGAGACAAACTTATGATTCGGAATAATCATTGAAATCCTGGAAGTCGTTAGTTTGTAGGCGTGGAATCACTTGCAGAGGAATTCACGTCGATGCTCAGTTGGCCTGTCGGTTTCTGGTGATGTGAAACTTTAGGCCTTATGCCGTTGATGAAAGTGGGCTAATTTTGACAGTGAAACCTATCGATCAGCTCGATGATGATGAAGAAGAAAACCCAGAAAGCTTGCGGGAAAGGAGTTGCTTACTTTGTTGCTTAAAGGGGTGTAGGCCTGCGTTCGGTTTCAGTTTTTACGTGAGTGGATCTCTTCTGGGCATGAGGTGAGGGACAAAATGCCGGTGAGTGAATAAGTGGAAAACGTCGTCGGAAAAGAGAGACTCTGAAGTTGAAGGTGCCAAGGTCGCGAGAAGAATGGAAAGTGAGGCACTTCTACGCAGCATCTCAGAACGCTGAGAGGGATGCCTAAGAAACCGTTAAACGCCGCGTCTCTTGCCGGCTCCTAAAGAAACCGTTAAAACAAAGACTTCTACCCACCTGCTCTTTCTTTCAAGCGGGCAACGGGAAATTAATTAACTATGGAATTATGTTAATGATGTATGTAAAACTTGAAACCTTGTATTTGTCACTACAAGTAGCCTCTTCCCAGAAACTGACAAGGAGCGATATAAAACAACTTAACCCCTCGAAGGTAAACTGACACCTCCGCTTCGAGTTCCCCCCTAGTGGGAGCCGCCTTGTCGTGGTTGGGGAGGCTTGAGGTCCCGCTGATCTGATGAGCCACACCAGCGGGGGCTTGTCCCCCCCTTCCTCCTGGTCGAGGAAAGGGCTACTCATGCTGGGAGGGTCATCACGGAGGAATGAGACTAAATAGTTCCCAGGGTGCGCCGTTGACCATGAGAGCGGGCTTGTGACCCTTCCTCCAGCCTATTCCACCAAGGGCTGGAGAGTAGTAGCTCTCCCACGTGTTTGCCGTGCGTGGCGACCCGTAAGGCTGGGAGACGGGAGTCCTGGAGGCTGAGCGATGCCGCACGCCGCGCCCTGCGGCTAGCAACACGCCTCTTTGGTCCCTTATTCCGGCTAGACGGGTGGCTTGACTATTACAGGCCCGGTCAAGCCAATCGTCTGGTCTTATTGGCTAGGGTCAAGCTTCCACCACGAGGTCGGCGCCCCATTTGGTCCCGCGGGTGCTATCAGACTTAGTGGTGGTTGCGTATACCTCCACTACCCCTGTGGTTTATATGGGCTTCGTGGTGGGTGGGGGTGGGGTGGCGAATATTTAATTATATGTTTATGGAAACATACAATCCCCATCTCCCTCGGCCTGACCTTTCTCCTGACGACTCCGGCATGTCCTCAGACCTTTCTCTTGACACTCCTGCTTTGTCCCCTGGCCTCTCTCCTGACGACCCTGGCATGTCCACGGACCTCTCTCAAGGCGCTTCCCTTATAGCTACCCTGGAACCCTTCCGGGTCCGGGTAGCTCCGATAGAACGAAGGCCTCTGCCCCCTCCGTTTCGGCCTCGCATGCTGCCAAGCCGAAGCGTGTTAAAACTACCCCGAAGGCACAGAGTTCCAAGGGCTCTCACCGGAGGAGTAAGAGTTCTACCCGATCTGTCACTGAAGTTTTACCAGGGGTATTTGAACCCAGAAACTATCAAAAATTTTTAGTAATCAAAGCTTTGGAAGATCAATCCCATCATGGACCTTGACACTTTTGATGTCCATCGCACCTTGGTGGCAGCGTGCGGCCGTGAACCGAGAGTCTCTGCCCAAAGGGATGGTAGGCTCCTTGTCGAGGTGTCATCCCCAGAGGAGAGTGCTCGGTTGCGCGCTATATCGGCTGTGCCAGGCGCTGATGTCTCTTGTGCTCCCCATGCTACGCTCAACCAGTGTAGGGGGTTGTGTTCTCCTGTGACCTGGTGCGTTATTCTGAGGAAAAGCTTGCCAGGGAGTTGAAGGACCAGCAAGTTGTGAAAGTGGAACGCTTCTAAAAGAAGGTGGATGGCGTTCTTACCCCAACCCCAACACTACTTATAGCCTTTGATAGGCTTGACTTGTCTGAATTCATAAAGGTGGCATGGCTTCGACTCCCTGTCAATCCGTATGTCCCCAACCCTAAACGATGTTTCCACTGCCAGGCGTATGGACATGTCAGCCACTTCTGCCGCCGCTTGCAGAAGGGCCTCCCTGCTGTGTGTGTAAATTGTGGGAAGTGTGGGCATGAAAGTGTGGACTGTGGGAGTCCAACCTCTTGCTACCACTGCCGTGGAAACCATCCTGCGTCCTCTGGAGACTGTGACCAGTACAAACTGGAGAAGTCCATTCTGACCATAAAGGCGAAGGACAGGGTAAGCTTTGCTGAAGCAAAGAGCATGGCACTCTCCCAGCATGTTCGTCCTGGGATATCTTATGCTTCGGTGATGGCACACCATGCTGCCAGTCGTTCCTCTGATCCAAAGTCGTCTCGTCCTTAGCCATTCAAACAGCCAAAGGCTCCTTAGCGGGATCTACGTCACTCAGTACTATCCCGACTTCTGGCACTTCCACTTCTAAAATTATACCAAAACCATCTGTGACATCTGTTGCAATTTCTAGGGTGGTAGATCCAACCACACGGAAGAGCTTTCTTAGTGACGAGTCCCTCGATGGGAATCCACCATTCAAAGTTCAGCCTTCGAGACCCTCTGGTGGGTCCCTGAAAGCATCCCGGGTGTCGGCTCCCACCGTCACCCCTCTCCCAGTGGCACCGGCTGCTTTGTCGGATGCCTATGATGATCTGGCTCCTGCTGCCATTCCACCGGCAGCAGAGGCCCCTAGGCCACGGGATCGAGGCCCTGTGGCATCCTCACTGGTGAGTGGCTCTGTACGGGTGCCCTTGAGCCCCTACAAGCCCCCTAAATCTGGATCACCCAGGCCCGTGGCCCCGACATCGGCCTCTGGGCTGAGAAGGACCCAGATACAAAAAAACGCTCCTCCACCTCCAAGATACAACTTGCCTCTAAAGGCAAGTGTAAGAGCAATTCTGGAAAGGTCCTCTTCAAGGGCCTTTCCAGAAACGAACCCACCTAGAATTTTCAAGGTCCTTCAGTGGAATTGTCGTGGGTTACGGGCCAACTGGGAGGGGCTTCTGCTATTCCTAGACCAGGTGTCCCCAGTTTGTGTATGCTTGCAGGAGACGATGGTGGGAGACAAGGGTTATCCTACCCCTAGGGGGTAAACCATTCTCCACTCGACTCCTGATCCAGCCGGTGGACATCATGGCAGCTCTGCCATCCTTCACCGCCGAGATGTCCCTTTTACCACCTTACCCATCAGCTCTCCACTACAGGTTGCTGGGAGATGTTTTCTGACGCGATGGTATACGGTGTGTTCCCTTTACTTGCCGCCTAACACCGTCGTGCAACGTGGCGATCTCGAGGGACTACTACGCCAGCTCCCATGCCCCTACATTATTCTTGGCGACTTGAACTGCCGTCATCCTTTGTGGGGAGATGCCATCTCCAACCCTAGGGGTGACCTCCTCGCCTCTATTTTCAATGATTGGGATCTTTATATTTTAAACACTGGTGACCCTACGCACTTCCATATTCAGACAGGAACCTACACTGCAATAGACCTATCAATATGCACCCCCAGACATTGCTCTTACATTTCATTGGGAGGTGGTTGCCGACCTTCATGGCAGTGATCACTTCCCAGTAATTCTAAGCGCTGCGGGAAGTCCAACAGTTTCCGGACTCTCAAAGTGGTGCTAGGACAGGGCTGACTGGCGCCGGTTTTCGGAGTTGGGCACCTTACACTTGCGGGTGAACGACTTTCCCACGGTTGATGAGGCTGTGAAGTATAACCCGGATGGTGTCCGGCGAATTTGTCTACAACAATTTGTCTAAAGATACAATTCATCTACAACAATTTGTCTAAAACAATTTATCTATAGCAATTAGTCTACAGATACAATTTATCTACAATAATTTGTCTACAGATACAATTTGTCTAGAGAGGAAAAATGAAAGCTATTTGATGTTAATTATTATTAATTTTTTCAAAAAAATGAAAAATTTGTTTCTGCAATCGGTTTTCTTGAGAAATGATAAAGAAAAATGTTATTGGATATTGAATAAATTTATTTACTGAAACGACGCAATACACTCCAACATCTTTTTGAATAAGTCCGAGCTGGTGTGGCGCTTACGCCATACAAATTCACAAAAAATGACAAGAATTAGTGCGATATCTTGCAAAAAACAATAGTATAAGAAACTCGATTAGGTCAGGTTAGGTTAGGTTAGGTCAGGTTAGGTTAGGTCAGGTCAGGTTAGGTTAGGTTAGGTTTCTCAAGAAAACCGATTGCAGAAACAAAATCAGGGTCATCGACTGCCCTTGTAATTTCGTAGGAAAATCGAGAGCAGTCCATGAAACATACTAGGTCCAATATTAGTAATAGTTTCTCTAGACAAATTGTATCTGTAGACAAATTATTGTAGATAAATTGTTGTAGACAAATTGTTATAGATGAATTGTATCTTTAGACAAATTGTTGTAGACAAATTCGCCTAAAACCCTCACGGATAGCCTCATCACGGCCGCTCTCCAGAGTATACCAAGGACATCTGGAACATTTTCGCGATGCCCTGTTCCCTGGTGGAATCAGGAGTGTGCTGTGGCACATGGAGTGTACAGGCGAGCTGCTACGCGCTATCGTGCCCACAAACACAATGACTTTTTAAAAGTAGAATTTCGTAGGGCCAGGGCTCACTATAGGTGGGTCCTGAAGACCGCACGCTGTGATTCGTGGATCTCCTTTGTGGGGACTGTACGCTCTTCCACACTCACGTCCCTAGTGTGGCAGAAGGTGCGGAAGATATTAGGTAACAACACACCCAGTTCTCCACCTATTTTAAAAATTAATGGGACCCCTGTGGCTGAGCTTGACGCGATGGCTGGCGCATTTGCGGAGACATTTGCTGAGATATCCAGGAGAGATCCACAGTCTCCCTATGCTGCACAGCGCCGGCGTCGGGAATCTATTTTAATTAATTTTATTTCTCGTGGGCGGGGGTGGGGGTGGGGGAGTTATAACGTTGTTTTTAGTAACCGTGAGATGCGAGAGGGTGCAGTGACAACTCTCCAGGACACGACATTCCCTATACCATGTTGCGCCACCTTCCTGAAGGGACGATGGCGTTTATACTTAACCTTTTCAATAGAATTTGGCAGGAAGGGGTCTTTCCGGACAGTTGGCGGTTGGCAATAGTGATCCCCATCCCTAAGCCGGGTAAGGATCACTCCCTTCCGGCCAGCTTCCGCCCCATTGCCCTCACGTCGTGCCTCTGTAAGGTTATGGAGAAAATGGTAAACGTCCGGCTAATGTACCACCTGGAAAGTAAAGGTCTCCTGTCCCCGACTCAGTCTGGTTTCCGCAGAATGCGTTCCACCACTGATGCATTACTGCAGCTGGAGTCCTCAGTTTGTGAAGCCTTTGCTTCCAAGCACCTTTTATGCGTCTTTTGGGACCTGGAAAAGGCCTACGACACAACCTGGACATGCCATATTCTCCAGCAGCTGCACAAATTTGGCCTGCGCGGCCACCTGCCTAAGTTTGTGCAGGAGTTCCTCCGTAACCGTAGGTTCCAAGTCAAAGTGGGAACCTCTCTACCGCTGCCATACAGGAGGAGGGTGACCCTCAGGGCAGCGTATTGTGTGTCACCCTCTTTGCTCTAGCAATAAATGACATTGTATCATCCTTGCCTGTGGGTGTGTCCAACAGCATGTTTGTAGATGACCTGGCTATCTGGTTCGCCGCTTCACGAATGTCAGTGGCAGAGCGGCGAATGCAGATAGCCATTGACTGCATCTCACTGTGGGCGAACAAGCACGGTTTTCGGTTTTCCCAGTCTAAGACCGTTGCTATGCATTTTTGTCGCATTCGTGGTGTACACCCGGACCCTGACTTCTCTTTGTATGGTCACAGAATTTCTTGTGTTGAGGAAGCGCGCTTCCTTGGGCTAATTTTTGACCGAAGGCTTACCTGGGCTCCTCACCTCCGGTCCTTCAAAGCTTCCTGCATGAGATCCTTAAATCTCCTAAAGGTCCTGGCGCACACCACCTGGAGTGCTGACAGGGCGACTCTTTTACGGCTACACACTGCCTTAGTTTTATCAAAATTGGAGTACGGGGCTGAGGTGTACACCTCGGCGACCCCGGTCCGACTTCGAATTTTAGATGTTGTGCATCATGCTGGCGTTCGTCTGGCCACGTTTGCTTTTCGATCCTTTCCCATCTCTAGCCTCCTTGTGGATGCTGAGGAGCTGCCCCTGGGCCTCCGACGCCGATCTCTGATAGCCAGATGTTTTTATCGAGTTCAGCGACTGCCTGATCCGCCCACTTATTTTAATATTTGTAATGAACGTTTTAATGGTTTTTACGAAGCCCACCCCAAATCTCCCCGAACCTTTGGTTTTAGGGTTTTAGGGCGAGATTGGTGATGGCTGACCTCTCCCTCCCGCGGGTCCCAGTCCGTCCTGTGGCGCCACCGAAGTTTGCACCTTGGGTATTGCCCGAGGTGAGGTTTTGTCGGCATTTTATTGGTACCAAGGAGGACTGGGCTGACCTTATTTTAAGAAATATGTTTTTAGACCATACTTCCCACCACATGGACTCAGTGCCTGTTTTTTACCGACGGCTCCAAATCTGATGCTGGTGTCGGATTTGGGGTCGTCTTTCCTGAATTTAGCCGCTGGGGCAGTCTCCCTGCCTCAGCATCTGTTTTTACTGCTGAGCTATCAGCCATTCTTTTAGTGGTGGGAGGCATTTTGCTATTTTTAGTGACTCCAGAGGAGCTCTTATGGCTCCTGAGTCTTTTACTAGTCAGCACCCTATTGTTGTAGATATTTTAGAGTGGCCGATTTTAATTGGGCGTCGTGGCCGTGTGGTCAATTTCTGCTGGGTCCCTGCATACGTTGGTGTGCAGGGCAACGAACAGGCGGACGAGGTGGCGAAGGCGGCTGCGTCTCGCCCTGCACCTGTCCGCTGCTCCTTCCCATACCGTGATCTGTTCCCGGAAGCGCGTGTATCTGCCCTAAATTCCTGGCAGAGGAGGTGGGATAACACCGCCCCTAATAAGATGCGGGAGATCACAGAACTCGTCGGGCCATGGACGTATCCCAGGATGCCCAGGAGATGGGAGACGGCCCTGATGCGTCTCCGCATCGACCACTCACGCCTAACACACGGGTACCTGATGGCTGGGGATGCAAGGCCGGAGTGTGGGTGTGGCGCTCCCCTCAGCATCCGGCACTTACTCTTCGAGTGCCCCGCTCTTGGTGCCCTCAGGAGGAAGCATCTTTCTTATTGCAGGGGGGAGGGCGGTGATTACCTCCTTCCCCGGATGCTTGGACCTGATGTGACTTTACCCGGGAGTGGGATTTTCTATTTTATTGAGGAAGCTGGGCTCAAATTTTTATGACTCATTTTAGTTGATATTTTTCTTCGTTTGTTTTTCTTTTTAGTTTTAGTGTTTTTATATTTTTATTGTTCTATTTACATTCGACCATGACGTTCGGCATCAAATGACCCAGTTGTCACGACGCCAGAGTCAATTTTAACAATAAATAATAATCCACATCTTTGCAACCAGCACAATCGAAAGTGAAAGTTTTATCACATCGCTACTGTACTGCGAAGGGCCCGTCGTACGGATGTTGCAAGGGGGGACGGATGTATCATTCCTGAGGAGGCCAAATCGGCGGGATGTAAGTACGACGATTGCTGGCCCGCTGGGGTGTCGGGGGGAAACTGGACAAAGTTCACGCATGGTCGTCCGTAAGTTTTCGACATAAGTACTTCCACCCACCGATTGGTATGTTCCTGACGAAGTGAAAAACTCGCCGGGGAGCCTTAGTGGAATACCGTACATAAGTTCGGCCGAAGTGCACTGAAGGTTGGCCTTGAACGCTGTATGAATTCCTAGCAGGACGAGGGGTAGGACGACCGTCCACCGTGGACCGGAAGTGGTCATCCTCAAGGACGCCTTCAGGTGGCGGTGGAGCCTTTCGATCAGGCCAGTGGCCACTGGCCTATTTGCAGTGGTTCGAATTTGGAAGCAACTTAAAAGACGCGTTAGGCTCCTCCATAGGGCGGATTCGAATTGGCGACCACGGTCAGTGGTGAATGTTGAGTGGACGTCAAAAGGTAAAATCCAATCACTTACGAAAGCACGGGCGGCGGACTCTGCTGTGATATCTTTTATGAGAATCGCCTCAGGCCAACGCGTGAAACGGTCGATGCATGTGAAGAGGTACGTGTAGCCGTCGAAGGGGTGAAAGGGACCAACGAGTTCCAAATGTATATGATCGAAACGTGCTTCGGGAAGATTGAAGACAGTTAAAGGGGCCGTCGTGTTACGATGAATTTTGGCCATCTGGCATTTTGTGTATATTCGGGCCCAACGTCTGACGTCACGGTTGCTGCTGGACCAGGGAAAGCGTAATGTGAGGAGGGCTTGGGAAGCACGAATACCGGGGTGGAAAAGGGAATGTAGACGATTGAAAATGCTGCGTCGGAATTCTGTGGGGACGTATGGACGGAGGAGTCCCGTAGAAGTGTCACCTATAAGGGTCAACACTGACGAAGGAAGAGGGACGTCTTCCAGCTGCAGTGACCTGGGTGACTGAAGAAGGTGATGAGTGTCTATATCATTGCGTTGGGCCACTGCGATTGCTTCAGGTGTATATATTCAGTGGCGGTTCCTCATATGGGCAATATGGGCAGCCGCACAGGGCGGCATTTGTGGGAGGGGCGGCATGAGCGCCTGCAAAAAAAAATAAAAATAAAATAAGAATAAATATAAAGAAATAAATAAAAATAAAAAATAAAATAAAATAAATAATAAAAGATCAAAAATATATTATTAATAAAAAAACCATCATTGCATTTTCATAAACCTCCATAAAAGACCTAAACCAATGCAAAATGCTCAGATAATATTATTGGGAATAAAGGCCATACTTTAACATATGTAATGTTATTTTCTGGGTTGGTTAAATAGTGAAATGTATATATTTATTACAGACCGAATTCACACTAAGCCACTAAGGCTGTCAATACCGCAAATGGATAAGAAGAGGTCAAAGCTATCAGGTGCTCAGTTAGAAAAAAGAGGAAAGAAGAAGAGGAGAAACGAGCAAAAGATAAAGGTATAGAGCTATGTCATCTACTCTTCACTGCTATATTGCACTGCTATTTTGGATAGCTTCTGAGTCATTTGAAGTGTACTATTATGTATATAATTAGCCATTAACCAAGGAGGTTGTATTATTCATTTGTTTCCTATTCTAAAAGTTTAATAAATTGTGCTTAATAACAGTTAAATTAATTGTACTAGCCTATTCATGCATTGGTCTTATGTTCTATTTTACTATTTGCAGGGGCACTTTTGAAATATTTGGAACACCCTCTGCCACTAGCCAGGATGAGAAGCCGTCTACTTCTGCCATTATTGAGGCTGAGGAGCCATCTACCTCCTCAGCCTCACATATGTCTCCACAAATGCAGTCTGATCCTGAGGATGAAGACCATTTGCTTCTACTTCCCCGGCAGGACTCTTCAGGTGAGTTTGTGTGCACATATGTGTGAGTGTGTGCGTGTGGTGATGGTATTGTGTGCATCCCTGCAAAGCATTTTGCAAACAGTTATAAATTATAATGTTATTATCACTGGGTCTGTGTTACTGGGTATGTGTGGTGTTTCACCACCATAATTCCATAACACCACCACCCATAACAAAGTGCTGTGAATAATGTGTTATCTAACTTAGGTGTGTATACTAATGAGTAATGCTCTTGTTCTTTCTATTAGAAATGCCTGGAGCAGAATCGCCTCCTGAGGATGAGTCTCTGTCCACCGACCCTGCTAACTGGCCTTCAGTTCTGACTGAGAGAATTCGGACACAACTGGTTTCCAGGGGACCAAGTCAAGTACCATCTGACTTTGTATTCCCTAGAAACGACAGTGACGGAAGAAGTTTCCACCATCAATACTTCAGGAAGTCATTGGTTAGTGGGGAAAATATAACCAGAGTTGGTGGTCTATTCCTAAAAAACAACAGCCTTTTCTGTTTCTGTTGTACATTATTTTCAAGAGGAAAATAAATTAACAAGTTTGGGACTCTCGGACTGGAAGCATGCAAGCTCATTGCTCACATCACATGACAACAGTTCAGAACACCTAAATTCTATGAAAATCTGGAAAGAACTGGCAGTGAGGATGAGAAAGGGGGAGACCATGACAAGCAGGAGATGGCACTTCTGGAGGCTGAGAAGTTGAGATGGAGAGCGGTGCTGACACGTCTCACTGCTATGTGCATTCTCTGGCAGTTAGGAATTTGGCACTAAGGGGACATACAGAAAAAATTGTTCTCACCATCAAATGGCAATTTTCTGAAAGAAGTTGAACTGATGGCACAATTGATCCTATAATGCAAGAGCACATTAACCGTGTCCAAAAAGGGACCTCCAGTCACACCAGCTACCTCGGCCACCACATACAAAACGAACTCATGATTTGTCGAGCAGCAAGGACCATTTCAGCAATGGTGAGCGACATCAAACAATCAAAGTTTTTTCAAATAATTCTAGATTGCACTCCAGATATCAGCCACACTGAACAGTTGTCAGTTGTTGATTCGGGTTGTGTCACTGGAGGGGAAGCCCCATATAAAGGAACATTTCATGGGGTTTGAAGATGTGGTCTGATACAAGGTGGGAAAGCAAGATCAAGAGTGTGGAGCCCCTGAGATATCAGGCAGCAGTGAGAGATGCACTGATCGAGGTGAGGGACCACACCAAAGACTCTGTAATAAAGGTCGAGGCTCAATCTCTGTCAGAGGAGGTTGGGTCATACCGCTTCGCCATTTGTTCAGTGGTGTGGCATGACCTGTTGTGCAAATTCAGCATGTGAGCAAGCAGATGCAGTCTCCTAGCATGCACGTTGATGTTGCAGTAAATCTCCTAAAAAAAACAGAGAGAGGTCTCCGCAATTATAGGGCAACAGGTTTTGTGGCTGCACAAATGGCAGCCACAGATATCTGTGAACAAATGAATGTGAAGGCTGTGTTAAAACAAAAACGGCTGAGGTCCACAAAGCGGCACTTCTCCTATGAAGCATCTGATGAGCCCTTGATTGATGCTTTGAAGAAGCTGGAGGTGACATTTTTCAATGCAGGGTTGATGCTGCAACATCAGCCATTCAGGAAAGATTTTCCACGTTGGAAATTGTGGGAGGGAGAAGTTTGGAGTGCTGACACATTTCCAAAATCTCACATTTGAGGAGCTGACAGAACAATGTGTGAACCTAGTACTACACTACACTTTAGGGACAATCTGACTTGGATGGCAGAGAGCTGCACAGGAGCTGAAGAACTGCCTGACTTGCCATCAAAGACCATATCCTTGCTTGAACTGCTGACATTTATCCATGAAAGGGAGCTCTCTGAAATATATCCAAATTTGTGGACTGCTCTCAAAATTGGTCTTACTCTTCCAGTCACTGTTGCTGAAGCAGAGAGGAGCTTTCAAAGCTGAAGCTCATCAAATCCTACCTGAGGTCAACTATGTCACAGGAACGCCTTACCGGTCTGGCCATCATCAGTAAATCATACAATGCTGAGCAGATTTCATATGATGATTTAATTCATGACTTTGCATCAAGGAAGGTAAGAAGAGTCAGGCTTTAGATGGCAGTTGTGCTGTGGTGCATTTATTTTGTTCTTGTTCAAAGTGTAGCATAATAATTACCCTCTCTTAAGTGTCTTTCTTTATGTGATAGAGCATTTGTACAATTAGAAATTTGATTCTAGTTTATTTATGGCAGTTGTGCAATTTAATTTGTATTTTCCTGTTCATAGTATCATAATACATTCTCTTAAGTGAGTTATCTCTTTACGTGATGAAGGATTTGTAAAATTCAGAAATTTGAGTCTTTTTGGTTCTGAAGTTCCAACAATTAGTCCAATAAAAAGTATTTGTGAAGAGTTATGTCTGTCCTTTATTTTGGGGGGATCGAATGTGTGTGTTGGCGAACAGGGGGGGGGGGCGCTGAAGGTGAGGTTCGCCCAGGGCGTCATGTAAGCTAGGACCGCCACTGATATATTGGAACATATAAATGCGTCCAGAAGGTTTTGAACATTTTTCCAAGGACTTTCTTGGAAATTTAACAATGTGAGTTGTAACAACATTATCGCAAGTGGAGAAAAGCGTCCAGGTCAGGCATATTAAGTCTGTTAATATGGGATAATAATGAACATAGCGATAACAGGATACTGTATCTTTTTTCGAGGGAGCTGGTGTATCTGTTATGTGTATAAGTTAACTGATGACCTCCTGCATATGCATCTCTCTCATCTCGTTACCAAATAATTTTCCTGTCATTCCTCCTTTCCTTTCGAATCTAGTTTCACCGTAAACATACCGGGTGCGGCAAAAATAACGCCCTTTTTAGTTTATTCTCTTTTATTGAAGGAAATAAATCAATTACAGCATCTTAAGAGAAATAATAAGGTTTTTAAGAAAAATACAGCATTTTAAGAAAAATAATAATTTAATTAATTTTGTGGTTGGCTCAATACACCTTAAAAAAATGTACTCTACATACATAGTATTTACTAACCTAATGATCATGTTCAAAATGCTCCCCTTGGTGTTCAATACAACACTGAACCCTACCAGCAACACTTCTACAAACCTTTTGACACATTTCTACGTTAATTGTAGTAAATTTTTCACGAATTGTTTGTCGTAATTCAGGAAGTGTTTTCGGTTTGACCTTGTAAACAAGATCTTTCAGTACACCCCACAAGAAAAAGTCAGGTGGTGTTAGGTCTGGCGATCGTGCTGGCCACTCAATTGCTCCACGTCGTCCTATCCACCTCCCTTCGAAATTTAAATTTAACCATTCCCTAACGAGTAACCCATAGTCGGGTGGCGCACCATCCTGTTGAAAGTAAATTCCATTCTGATTCTAACTCTCGGCCAGAATTCAGTTTGCAGCATTTGTAAATAATTATCTTGATTAACAGTACTATCAAAGAATATCGGGCCTATTATTCCCATGGAAGAGATGGCTGCCCAAACTGTCACTCCTGTAGGTTAACGTCTTTTTCCAAGATAACATGTGGGTTAACATCGCTCCAGTACACACAATTATGGCGATTGATATGCCCGTTCAGTTTGAATGTTGCCTCATCTGACCACCATATCTTATCAAGAAAGGTCTCATCTTCATTGACTTTATTCAGGAAATTTTCGCAAAACTCTAATCGTCTATCTGCATCTCCATCATGCAAGCTCTGTAACACGCGAGGGATGTAAGGCTTCATCTTGTTCTTCTTTAAGAGTCTACGGACACTTCTGTCACTGATACCCAACTCTGTAGAAAGACGTCTACTGGATTTTTGAGGAGTGTGCAATAATGATTCTCTTAATTCATCGGACTTTTCTAAGGTTGTTGCTGAAACTGGCCTCCCTGATCTTGTGGCATCACTTACGCTTCCGGTCTTTCAAATTTCCTAATTAGACTTGTGATATTGCGGCTCTGCACTTGTCGAATGTTAAATTCTTCTGATAACAAACGAGCGGCTTTAGCTCCATTGTTATTGTTTTGGTAATAATGTTTAACTGCTTTCACTCTTTGTTCTCTCGTCAATCGCAAGGCCATATTTATTCAGAATTTCTGTAAAAATAAAAGAAACGAAATGATACAATATAAAACGTAGTCATAATTTTTTCAAAATAGCAAATTCTCAGTCTAAAATCATTTAATTCACTTTCACTGGCAGAATGACAAGGAAACAATGGTGTATCAGTTAATTACTGAGACCTTTATTAACAACGGATGAATATAAAATGTAGACATACAGTAGAACCTGAAAACCCAGAGAAAACTCTTCATAAATTACAGTATCTTGCTCTCAGAACTCTGAAACTGACTGTACATTATTCAAAAAATGATTATTATTCTTTAATTGGTCGGTTGGCTCTTTCATGGTTATAAAGAAAGTGTTTTAAATAAATTCAATTTTTTTTCACATTTGCTATTATGGTAATTATTATGCCTACCTCCAAACTATTACTCTGTAGCATTCTGTATCATTTAATAAAATATTTTGTAACCTACAAGAAAAAATTTCATGTTTCAGGAATATTCCGAGGTCTTCTTCGAACCAGCAAACTTGACAAAGGTTGCTACAGCCGCTACACATTTAGTGAAATGGTTCACCACGTACCCAGGCGCGCATCACGCCTCTTACCAACTCCTAGATCCTGTGAGTATATTTCGAGAGGATATGTCGAATATATGTCGAACATACATACCTCCAGTACGTGTGTGTCTGTTGTGTAAACAGAGATAAAGGAAGAGATTTTGTGTGAGTACATAATGGAGCAAAAAAGAAGCATTTCATTGTTCTGATTTTCCTCCCGAAGGTTAACATTTAAAGATGTAACTCTCTCCAACAGAACGTTGCCTCGGTTGAAGAATTCAAAGAAAACTTTGACAAAACTGTTCTGGAAGAAAATCTGACAGGGAAGGGCAGCATGAACGTTTCGGCAATTTTTATAGGGTATGACACCATCAATGTCACAATTTATGACAAGGATAATAATGTAAGTACAACGTATGCTTAATATGCCTAAGACTTTTATGTTAGATAGTTTACATATCGAACATACTGTATGTGCAGCATACATGGACAAAGTCCTTTATATGGAATTTTAACAAAGTTTCATTTATGGGATGGTAGAATAGGCGCATTTAGGGAGAGCCAGTGCCACTGCCACTAATGGGATTGCCTGAGGGGAAACGAGGGGGAGTGCCAGAGAGGAAACGAGGGGGAGGGTGCCAGTAGAGCAAAATTTTAATCATTGATAAGATCTTAAAAAACCTTGATAAGATTTTATCCGTTAATGGGTTTTGATTAAAAAAGAGATATGAAAAAATAAAAAAATAAATAAAAATGGTGTGACGTCACACTATGAACTTTAGCGACCACCGTTTAAATTGACAAAAAAATTCAAAAGATATAAGTTATAGGGAATAAAAATAAATTCAAAGTTATAAAGTATAGGGGCCACCTGATGCAGCACGATGATACAACAATAAATAGTTGTATAATTATAGAGTATAGAGGCCCCCGGCAACACTGTCTTAGACACATAATAATAATAATAATAATAATAATAATATAAAGTTTAGGGACCACCTGATGCAGCACTAAGATACATGCATATACACATAGGGTCAATAGAAGAGCGACACGCACACACGCATGCAAACCATCGGTGTTTAAGAAAGACTAACGATCTTGTGTTGTTTTTCTTGATAGGCAATTGTGGGGCAGAACCTATTATTTGTGTTCAGAAGTGAATGTTACAGCAAGCTTAAGCGCATAATAATAATAATAATAATAATAATAATAATAATAATCATCATAATAAGTTGAGATCATTTTGAATGTTTCCCAACGCTGTTATGTGACATAAGAAATGCGCATTTGAATAATCTCTGCGAACCAACCTAACCTAAACATACGAGCAATTGAAAAAGTGTACACACTTCACGTTTATTTTTAAGACATGATAATAGTTTTTGGTTTTTAATGTCTATTTATATGTATAATTCCTCTCTCCAAACATATATATATATATATATATACACACACACACACACCTGAATATTTTTTATTTATTTATTTATTTATTTATTTATTTACAGCAGAAGTCAATAATTTTGGGCTTCATACATGTTTTTTTTTTTAGACTAAAACTATAGAGCAGAAATGATAATCGTTTATTAAACCAGAAGAAGGAACATTGTAATTTTGTAAATTTTCCAACCATATATAATATATACATATTTCTAGTCTTAAAAGATTTAAAATTTTGCCTCCAAACCAAGTTATTGTTATTTTTCTCTTAACGAAGTTCAGGGACATTTGTACCCTCTCGCTCAAAACTAAACTTGGGAACAAACAGTCTTTGGGGGCCAGTCCCTTTGTTTTTAATGCTTTTCATTACAATTTCACAAAGCTTACTTGCAGCAGCATTGCGCCATAAAAAGTTATAGGAATTGTGTTGAACAATTTAAACATTTTATATACTATCAATAACTTTGAATGCCTGTTTTCCCTCTTTCAAAATAAGCAAGTCAAGCATCTTCCATGAGAATCGTTTTATCAAGGTATATCTCAATCCCAGCAAAACACCAATGTTTCCTCTCTTCTACGAAGCACGCGCGCGCGCGCACACACACACACACACGCATATATATATATATATATACACTGTATGTATATAAAACCCTTAGTTAACCTTGGTTTTGCTTCCGCCCGAATTGTTTATTCTGATGTAGGTCAAGCTTCCTTCCTGGAAGGATGAACAGCTGTGTAAACTGACGCCGTCTGCTTTCGCCGGAAAATGAACTCGGGGTCGGTGGATTTGTTGTCTGCAGTGCTAACCGTTACACCACCAAGGGTGTATATATATATATATATATATATATATATATATATATATATATATATATAATCATGCG
This sequence comes from Bathynomus jamesi, assembly GCA_023014485.1. Taxonomy (NCBI): domain Eukaryota; kingdom Metazoa; phylum Arthropoda; class Malacostraca; order Isopoda; family Cirolanidae; genus Bathynomus; species Bathynomus jamesi. The sequence goes on along the minus strand of JAJOZX010000456.1, from coordinate 16,879 downwards.
GGTTGCTTCTACAGAGCTTCAATTTAATATTTAGGAGAAATCCAATGACAAGGAGAAATGTAAATGCCATGAAAAGTCTTCTTTAATGCGCAACGTTTCGAGCAATACGCTCATCTTCAGGCTGTTTAATAACAATGTGAAATTAAAATCAATATTGAATGAAAAACAAGACAAAGAAAATTTCTATAACCTATTCATAAAGGCAAATTTTAAAAGACTGAGAAAAGAGGGTTAAATTCTAAGTTATACAGATTTACATATAAAAATTAAGAAGCTATTTTTAAATACATATAGTAAATGTAGCTTCTTAATTTTTATATGTAAATCTGTATAACTTAGAATTTAACCCTCTTTTCTCAGTCTTTTAAAATTTGCCTTTATGAATAGGTTATAGAAATTTTCTTTGTCTTGTTTTTCATTCAATATTGATTTTAATTTCACATTGTTATTAAACAGCCTGAAGATGAGCGTATTGCTCGAAACGTTGCGCATTAAAGAAGACTTTTCATGGCATTTACATTTCTCCTTGTCATTGGATTTCTCCTAAATATTATATATATATATGGATGCATGGAGGATTTACAAAATTATAGACGGTACGTACACTAGTTTTAAAGATATACAGACAGAGAGAGAAAAATACTGTACATGGAGATTATCTGTTGTAAGCTTCCAACATATGTTTAGCAATGCATACAGTCTGGATATTCAGCTAAGATTACATATTCACATAACTACACATAATTGTATATAGGTAATTCAATTAAGTTTATACCTCGTATTTTTTGGTATATTAAAAGCTGAAAATAACGAAATATGAAATAATTATATTAAATATCGAAATATTAATTACAATACTAATTGAATATCCTAACAACTAGATTAATTTATTATGATAAAAACAAGATTATGTAGGAATAGAGTTTAATTTTGTTGACACTTAAATGATAAAAGTTGTTATTCACTGAAGCAAAATACTGTATGGTTAAAGTTATTAAAATTTATGGTTTCAAACGAACTATTTTATATTTTAAAATAACTTTGTAATAACGATTTGTAGGAATATGTAATCTCTCTCTCTCTCTCTCTTTATATATATATATATATATATATATATATATATATATATATATATATATATACAGGGTGGGCCGTAAGTTTCCATACATAGGAAAAATTAAACGTTTGTTTTTATGTTTCAGATACCCTAAGAATATGCGTTTGACGTAAGATCTTGTTTACTGATGAAGCAAATTTTTACGTCAATGGAGAGGTTAATCGGCAAAACATACGTTATTGGAGTAATGCTAACCCTAACTGGCTGAGTCCGACGAAGATGCAAGGTGCCGGTAAAGTGATGGTGTGGGCCGGGATATGGGGTGACAGAATTATTGGACCAATTTTTGTCAGTGGAAATCTTAATGCCGAAAGGTATCTTAACATGTTGCAAGAAGAGATTTTCCCATCCCTGCTAAACGAGGAAGGTAACTTCCCAGTTTACTTCCAGCAAGATGGAGCTCCACCTCATTATGGTCTTCACGTGCGTCGGTATTTGGATCAGCAGTTTTCCGGATGCTTGGATTGGTCGGCGTGGTCCTGTGGAGTGGCCTCCCAGATCCCCAGATCTCACCCCCCTTGATTTCTATCTTTGGGGGCACTTGAAGGCCATGGTGTATCAGGAAAAGATACGAGACATAAATCATCTAAAGGAACGTATCACCAACGCCATTACAAGCATAACGTCAACTGTGCTAATGCGTGTTCATCAACAGTGGGGAACACGTATTGAAATGTGTTTTCAAAACAATGGCAACCATGTAGAGCATATTATATAAATAAAAATGGTTGTCCATAAAAAAATGTTTATTTTTCCTATGTATGGAAACTTACGGCCCACCCTGTATTTATATTAGGGTGCTTGGGAAAATGAAAAATCTAAATTTTACAGATCTTACCCCCTACATTTGTTTTCTCTCCATAGATAACTCGAGGGATAAAATCTTAGTTAAATTAATAATATTTAGAGATCGCTCAACAACGTAGTTTCCTAAAATAGACCAAAAAATGATGAATATCACATACGTTCTTATATCTTTCTGATATGTATTTTATTATTTTTTCAGAAAATATAGAAGAAGCTAAACCATCTACACCAACTCGTGGTCATTCGCCTGTTAGAACCCGCCGAAAAGACGAATTATATCTACTGGGGTAGCCTATAAGGAACCCTTTGTCCGGGAGCAAGCTTCTCTCTCAAAGCGAATTATTGCAACGACTCTTACACATTCATCTCGAAGAAAGGAAGACGGTAATGGAGGTAGAAAAAGCTGTTATTATGGAAGTATCCTCCTTTTGGATCAAAGCCAGAATCCCCATAACCTATGAGTATAATGCCATCACTAAACTTGACAAGCTCTTGAAGGCGTGGCAAGCGTTTAATAAAAACTCAAAACGGACGACCGAAATCCAGAAGCGCAACGAGGCTGATTTCAAAGATAAGTCTTTAAACCTGTTCGATATCGCCCATGCCAACGCCATGAACCTAATAACAATACAGGAGGACCGGGATTTTCTGGAGCTCCAGCATCAGAACCGACAAGGCCGCATGGGTCGCACTGACACATATTTAGCAAGGTAGAGAGCTGGCGTAAGAAGAGAGAACAACGTCATTTCGAACACAAGTCGAAAATGGAAGACGCCCGCCAACTTCAAGCCAAAGCAGTCCTGGTGGAGTCATCCATTTCCTCAAATGATACAAATGACGTGTATTCGACCCGAGCACAAACTTGGTCGCTCCCTTCATGCTGCTTGTCGGCATCACATACTTAAAGTGGTGTTAGAAAATGTTTTTGCAGAAACCATGACCTCAAAGTCTTCAGGACCTGAAATTCCCCTCTTCTCTTCAAGGAGTTCAAGGATCAATTTGGTACCTTCGATCATAGATGCATTCGGTAAATATGTATATACATTAGGTGCCAAACAGGGATAATATATACATGATTTATTTAACATGTATTTACATCAATCATAAAAATAACACAACCAGTAGAGGAGAAATGCATATACATTAGACACAAATACAAGAATAATACACACTGCAGCTATTTTACATATATAGACCACACCTTAATCGAGATATCAACAAATATGACGACAACATTAAAAGATAATACACATATTGAGGAAAGAAGAAAAATTGGGGCCTTTAACTTAAACGCCAAGACCTGAAGAAATGCTAACAACCTTGGAAGAAAAAACGCTGAACATTTTAGAAAAATATGCTCCGAAATCACAGCCAAAAGGAAAGAGGAGCTGGCTAGAGAGGCAAAAGAGAATAGTATTCCGCAAAAGAGAGAGAGTGGAGGCGAAGTTAGCCAACTGCGGAGATAATGCCAGGAAAGTAATACAAGAAAAACTGGAGGGTATCGATAGGGAAATACAATCCCTGATTAAGGACCATACAGAGAGGGAAGAGGAAAAGGTGGTAGAAGCAATAAAGGAAAATCCAAAATACTTCTACAGCTATGCAAAAAAGAAAATAAAAACGCGCGCCGCTATTGGGCCCTTAAGGAAGAGAAATAATGAACTAACCGACGATCCAAAAGAAATATCTGAAACATTGAGAGCCCAGTATGAATCGGTTTTTAGTACCCCAAAAAGTGACAAAGCGATAACTGACATAGATGCATTCTTTGAAGAGAAATTGCAAGGAGAGTGTATAACAGACTTTGATTTTACCCCAGAAGATGTAGCGAGAGCTATGGAACAAATGAAACCACATTTAGCTGCAGGTCCGGACAATTGAAACGCATTATTGATTAAAAACTGTAAAAATGAAATAGCTACACCTTTATACTGAATATGGAGAAGATCCCTAGACAGTGGGGAAATACCGAGCATCTTGAAAAGAGCAAACATTGTCCCAATATATAAAGGAGAGGACAGATCTCAAGCAAAGAACTATAGACCAATGTCATCATTGACGTCCCACCTCACCAAAGTATTTGAAAGAATAGTTAGAAAGAAAATTTATGATTTCTTGGAGACACTGGAAAGATTCAACGAAAATCAGCACGGATTCCGATCAGGTAGATCATGCCTATCACAACTAATAGAACACTACAACAATAACCTAGATGCACTGGAAGGCAATGACAACTACGATGTTATATACACAGATTTTGCTAAAGCTTTCGGCGAATGTGATCACGGTATAATAGCACATAAAATGAAATATATGGGAATAACAGGCAAAGTGGGAAAATGGATCTACAACTTCCTCAGAGAACGTCTACAGGTCGTCAAAATTCAAAGTATATCATCATCAGAATCGGAAGTACGCAGCTCAGTACCACAAGGCACAGTATTGACACCACTCCTGTTCATTATCATGTTAACAGACATAGACAGCGGAGTAAACAGCAACATTATAGTAACATTCTTTGCAGACGATACAAAGATCAGCAGAAAAATCAGCGGTAAATGAAGTGGAGGCCTTGCAGAGCGATACGACCAAATATACAAATGGTCAGAAGACAACAACATGACATTTAACACCGAGAAATTTCAGCTCTTGAGGTATGGTAGAAAAGAGGAACTTAAACAGACTACATATTATGCTCCAGATAGACAGGAAATTCAGAGAAGCGCGAAAGCGATCGAACTGGTGGTAATAATGACCGATAATGCAAAATTCGAAACACAAAATCAGATAGCGATAAATAAAGCAAAAAGAGTCGCAGGACAGGTACTACGAACGTTCAAAAGAAGAGAGAGGACAGTAATGATTCCCCTGCTAAAAACACTGATTATACGAAAACTTTAATACCACTCAGTTTTGACGTCCCCATATAAAAAAGAAGAAACTAATAAACTAGAAAAAACTCAGAGACATTTCACAGCAAAGATTGATAGCTGCAAAGAACTCAACTACGGGGAAAGACTACGTAAACTAAATCTGTACTCCCTGGAAAGAAGAAGAGAGGTACACCATAATCTACATATGGAAAATAATCGTAAAACTGGTACCAAACTTCAAACTAAACCAAATTACCATTCAAACAACACTGGAAAATACGAAAGGCAGGATGTGCAGTGTTCCGAAATTAAAGGCCCGACAAGGGACCTCCTCAACACAAGGAAAATAGCTTCGTTGTCAGGGGACCAAGACTTTTTAACCAGCTTCCAAAGGACCTCCGAAACGTTACAGGAGTCAAAGGTGAAGTCTTCAAGAGAAGACTAGATGCCTGGCTCAGGACGGTACCAGATGAGCCAGGTGTACCTGGCTATATACGGTGGAGAGCGCAAGAAGGGAACTCGCTCCTCCACCAAGCCAGACCTAGAGGCGGGGCCACCAATTTGATCTTCGTGTGAAGAGAGACCAACGCACAGAACAGCAACGAGGTTAGCGATGTAATATATATATATATATATATAGTAAACTTCCGAAATAACGGCATGACTTTGTTTACATCCGGCGCCATTTTGAAAGTGAACTCTGTACCGACAACACGTGGAACGCTCAGTGCTACATTTATAACGTTAAATTATAAGTGAATACACCCCCTCTCGCAATGTCTCCGAAAATTCTTGAAGAAATCAATTGAAGAAAATGCACCCTCTACAGATGAAGCACTCGCGGTGGAGAATTTAGAATCGTTTTTTTTTTCAATTTTAAAATGTTCTTTTTGCTTTATTTACGTACTGTGCATTTACCAGTTAATAAAGTAGTATTCATTATCTCTCTATTTCTTATTTATCCCCCTTTATTTACGCATTAAATACATTTAAAAAAAAACTTCCGAGGGTGCCGTTATTTGGGAAGTTTACTGTATATATAAATATATATATATATATATATATATATATATATACGCATCAAAACAAAAAATGATACAGCTAGTACAGAAGACTTCTATGTACAATAAAATCAGAATACACACTTGTTTAATATATATATATACGCATCAAAAATGGAAATACACCTTTTCAGGACAGTTTCTACCATCCTTAAATAAAATAGTAAACTCACACGTAAACGAGTCCACATCTACATCCTCATTGCTTTGTACTACACAATAAATGGTTTTAACATTAATTCACCACTCAAAGTATGCGGGTGTCTATATTCAATATAAAGGGCTTTCAACTCGTTTAACACTTTTTGTACCTACTTTACAATTGGAGGTCAAACTATCACGCTCTTTAAACACGGATAGAATGCAGTCAAAAGCGCGCACAAAGATGACATCGTTTGCTACAACATCATTAAATTCAAGTTTATAAACATTCCTTTCCAAACGTGCATTTATTCTCTCCTCGCTGACCTTTTCAACTGTAAAATCTCTTCACAACTCGTATCGACAATTGAAGTATGTTTCTCAGTCGTGCCGACAACTGCGTCTTATATAAAGAAATAATTCTTCAGGTTGAACAATTCTTGGTCCATGGTACAAAGGACTAGAACGGTACAGGGCTGTTCTAGTTCTTTGTACCAAAGTTCATAATATTTCGAGGAGTCTGTACCTTCTAAATACGTATCCAGTTCCAAACCATTCTCGCCTTGTTCGCCCCTATACTTGGTAAAATCATCGAGTAGGACGGTGTACACGTATTCAAGCACCGTGTCAAAATAATGCATATTAGCAACACGTGCGTCTAATATAGGTTTTAGTTTACGGAAGCCAACGACTTCAACCATTCTGTCGAGAATGAAACTGCTTCGCGTGGGGATAAGTGCGTTATTGTTAGCAGCATTCTTCCACATCAACCGTATATAAATGCATGGTTGGTTTCTATCACGATTTACGCATAGCGTACAAATAATGGCGTATGAGGGTGCATCACTAACATGTTCTCTTTTTGTGCCTACACCTGCAGGTATTTTATAACTGTTCTCGCTCCACTTCTCAACCAACAAGATTCTGTTCATCTCTTCAACAATTTCATAAATAACATTGCGTCTACTAGAGTTTGATTGTCTATATTTCGTTTCAAGTACATAATTAATAGCACCACTATTACGCCTGAATACACGCACAGACTTCAACACGGACACGTCGTACACTGCATTGAGGATGCTACTCAACGGGAGTTCCATCTTTTAATAGTTTTCTATTGATCCTGCGAGGAGAGAACGTCCAGACGGGTCAAGCTCTGAAGCGGCTATGAGTCGCCGGTGCGCTGTTTGACTTGGTGGGACCGTGCGGACGGATGGGGGTTGGTACGAGCACGGGTTGCGTCATGATCGCCGCCAAGCGTTAGTAATGCAGATTCGTGTACGAGACTGTTCCAACATGAAAGACGATGGGAACTGGTGAATCATTCGAATATTTAAAACTGTAGCCCATTATACTGGGTAGGTGTTTAGAGAATTTTTCCATCTGCGATACATGAAGCAACATCGGTTTTAATGATTTATCACACACACTTCCTACAATGCGCACCATACATCTATAACGTCCAGGGGTAAATATATTCACCATTGTACTTTCTCAAGTAAGAAATATGCACACATAAAATTCATTAGCACTCTGGCGCTCTGTTTGAGAGAAACATGTGTCCATACTTGACCTTTTTGCTGGACAAACGATACCCGTCCCTAAACTCTACTAAAAATTCACACAAACCTTTAGCTACAATTTCACATGGATGTAGTGGTAGAAATATTTTAAACTGCCCATAATCACAAGATTTACATTCACCGCCCCAGTGTACGCGTACTCGGTGTGATGTAACATGGTATAATATCTCCGGTCACACCAATCATTAACAAGGTTCACAACCCAAATCTTTTGTTTCTCTTCTGCAAGCGGAGATTCTTTCACTTCACGATATATGTACCCTTTAGTACAGTTTAATCCTACAGCATATTCCATTACACCATTTGAACCGTGAAACCCCGCAATGCTCTCACCAAAATAACCATAGAGTATTTGGACGTCTTGCTCCTCATGCTTCGTACGATTTAACTTGGACTTAAAGGTTTCAAAGGAGGGGCGACTAGAAATTCTTTGAGTGTTCACCACATCTGTAGACTTTAGCGAGTACCACTTCAGGAAAATAGAGCATGCAATATCATCGGTCGCCATCGTTATTTTTCGTCTACGCGAAACTTCTCAACAGGCAAAAGATACGTCTGAGAACCAGGGCCTGTGGGTCAACTGAGCACACAGGGGGGAGATATAGCCCGCCAGCTGGATTAGTAGCAGGAGCCACGTGACTCTTTTTATTGGTCAGTAACGTGCAGTGGGTGGTGCATAGATTTTTTCTTGTACACACACACACAAATGAGAAAATGAAACGCTAGTTGAAACATAATTTATTTTAAATGCACGTAATAAATAGGAAAAAAATAAATTACAAAATTTTGTCAAGTAAATAGACTAATATTACTATTTATATCACAAATATTCACGCCTCATGGTATCCAAAGGGAATAGTGTCGTAGGTGCCAGGCACCTGGTATCGCTTCCTGTATGTATTACGACACATTTTCGTCCCCATAAGCTCCTTCACGCCCCCCTAACTTCTGTGCCCGAAAGTTATAAGTTCCTACAATCAGGTGGGGTCGTTGGTCACCCTCACTTCCATCATCTTCTAAACTCACTAGCTCTTTCAGCGATTCAAAGTTGACGATCTCCAGGTTCGCCTGGTTAAGATTGATGCCTTTAGCCTTCACGATGTATTTGAACTCCTCCCGCATCTTCCCCCGTCCCCTTTAAGTTTTTGGTCCTGTTGAGACAAAAGAATCAGCGTAGGCGCTATCTCCACACTCATCCTTGATCTCATCAGTCAACTCTCCAAGGAATTCCCGAATAGGAGGCATACTGTATATTCACCTTCCTTCTCCGTGAACATGACACTATCTGTGCCTGCGTACAGAATCCTCCGTCCAAGCGATTGCAGTTGACTCCAAAGTTTGATGCGGGCGTAGGCTACAGGTATGTTTGTGACACGTGATGTATCTGTAGCCAATTCGGTTCTTGTACTTTATTATGTACGTATTACCAACATTCACGATCTCCATGACCTCTTTATCGATGGCGTTGGCGTAATCCCACACTTCGTTATAACTTTGAGCTAGATGGACGCTCCCCTTCTCTGTATTCTGGGAAAATTTCCCCCACAGACTATTTAGGCACAAGTTTGCACTAAAGCGCTTGCCAGGGTTCCTCGCAATTTGGCCACGTTCAAGTTGTATCCCTTCACGATCACGGTAGCGTTGAATATGCGCCGATTTTTTATTTTCGGTCTCAACTCCACGCCGGTATCCTGATGCTTCTACCTAAGTATTTATATAGGGTGTGAAAAGGTTGGGGAGCTTCTGAAACCACCCCACCTCAAATATCTTCAGTATTCTATATCCGTGGCGAATGGCTAGGGACAGCTCAGGACTTGTATGTACGCCTCTGATCTTCCCCTGATCTTGTGTGATTACAGTCCCCATTGTTCTCCTCTGCGCACTTCACACACAGAGGGAACATGAGTTTATGATCTCTAACAACGGCTAAGACCGGAATCCATAAGCCGAGAGGGGGGAGAAAATCTACGAAAGAAAGGCCAAAGTATCATAGCTCTCACTCAAATTACCTGAGAACTCTTCAATGGTAGGCAAGGCGAGGCCCACAAGTTTTTCAGGGGCGCCTACGAGGTACGGATTGTTTTTCATCACGTCATGGTATAAGGAGCAGAAATCGTAGTAATGAATCTTCACCCCGTCCGTAGCTGAAAAATATAGTTTGAAGTGGTTTGTGCGTCCTCCAAACAAACTATCGCCGCATTTGAGAGGGTCCAGCACCATTGTACGTTTGATAGCCTCATTTCTTCGCGATACTGCTCATCGCTGTCCATCCAGGCATCATACTCATGTTCTCACAAAACCTTGTGAATGAACTGGGAGCTTATAAGTTGGTCGCGGGTACGGGTCCATGCGAGACTATCAGCAGATCTGCCATGGATATCTCCTATGATACCACACTCAGGACGTGGACATCCATGCCACCAGCATCCGTTAAAGGAGTACGCCGTCTTCTCACCAGTGGCGGGGTCTTCGTTTAGACTTTAGACCATCTACCCAAAACATGCGACCACTAATCTTAATGGCCACTCTCCCCGTGTTGCGAGCATGTTTTATATATACGCCTGTCTGCTGTTGTATGTGTGAGAGCCAGTAAATAGCCTTATACCCATAACTGCGCGGGACGTTTTGGGGAATAACGGCTAGCGTGTCTTTAGGCATGAAGTTATTCTTAAATAGAGTAAAACATAATGAAGCGATCGTGGTTGTGGCTTGTAGCGGATCACATTTGGAACAGGTTATGTACATCCTTCTAAAGGCTTGAAAGCATACTCTAAGTCATGGGTCGGGGAACTTTTTTGGGTATTACCCAAAAATCTATTTGAGTAAAATGAAATTACCCCCAGACTTCAAAGTAAACAAAAACAAGCCAATTGCTCTTAAAATTGTTGCATATGGTATACAAAAAAATTCAAATTCAAAAAATGTTTATTGGATCCATTATTATGGAGAAATAAAAAAGCCACACATGCTGGCATAAGAATAGCACACAAACAAAATTAGTAAAAAGGATTGAAGAACTAAAGAATTTCATTCAAAACATCTCCACTTCAGGTTTTGGAAAAATGATGCTGTTTCATTTTTGATACATCATCATCAAAATCAGGACGTAAATTCGTAATATTCTAAAATTTAGAATAACGCCACATTTATGTTACAAAGTAAAATAAAAATATACGAAAAAAATATCAGCACAAAGTGTCAAGCACTAAAAGCACCTCTTCGTTTCATGATATACACACGACTGAGGCTCTGAGGGAAGTCTCTCTCATACCGCACGCATTACCCAAAAAATTTTTAAATTTACCCCATTTGGGGTAATTTACCCCTGTTCCCCGACCTCTGCTCTAAGTAGTACGTCATTCACACAATGACACTCACATTCATCCGCTATATTGTAAGGATTAAATTCATTAAAACTGCTGTAGTTGCGATCAAAAATCTTCACGCTCACTATCACTCATGTTGTCATAGTTAAAGTAATGTTTGGGAGGTGGTAACCCTACATAATTTAAAGCAGTGGTTCTTAACCTTTTTACTACCATGCCCCCTCTAGGAATTGGTCCTTCCCTCCACGCCCCCCTTGGAGGGGGATACTTTTGCATTTTTTCATAAACTTCTCAATATTAGCCCATGCTCTCGTTAAGAGAATAACAAATACAATTAGTGTTTTTCCCCAAGGGATCGCGCGCCCCCTGGAAATTACCTAGGGGGGCGCGCCCCCCAGGTTAAGAACCACTGATTTAAAGTGTCGCGAGTGAGGAAAGTGTAAGGAAATACCCTTTTGAAACTTCGGTATCTAAGTCCATCACCTTGGGTAGCTTCGCTAACTTACAAGATGTGAATAACAGTGTCTTTAAACTGAACATTACCTCTTATTTGCATCTGTATAAGCTTGTTTCCTCTTTTCAATGGATCACCTGTAAATATCTCAGAGGACTCGTGTTCAAGCAGTTCCTTATAAAGGAACTGTGTATCAAATTTGGCCGCGTTATGGGTAACAATATACAGTCATTTTTTTTAACTGGTCTGCTAGCTTGACAATATAAAACACAGAGAGCTTCACAGGGGTGTCGTGTGCAGTCGTCTTAAAAATGTTTGTTCGTTTACCACAGTTGCGACAGTCATCACACTCGACGTTCATGCATTCGTCACAGATGGTCTGGCTTACAAGTAAATGTGGGATAACCTCTTTAGTTTCAGTGTCCGTGTAAGTTTCTCTGTCGTAGTATACAGTTATGCAAGGTTTATTTTTAGGGTTGGCGTCTTTCATATAACAAACATGTTTTATACCATCTGTCTTATATTTCTCATAACATGTGATACAACAAATTTCATCACAGTTATGCTCGAATTTTCCCCAACTCTCCATCATATGAAACATCTCGCACTCGTAAATTCTCATTTTCTTACACGTCCCATTTGATTTATGGAGCTCAAAACAGTTATTATTGAAAAATGTGCGTCTACACACATTACAGACCCTTTTCTCAGCCTCATCTACTCGACTTTCACATTTGGAGCTTTCACACTGCTCACATACCATGTGGCAATCCTTACAATGTTTCACTATATCATCCGCAAAACTCGAGGCAACCCTTACACAAATCGTGATGCCTGCCATATTTTCGGCTTTAATCATAAATCGCGTAAAGAACCCTTATATTGCGGATGGGGAGATACGTTGTCCCTGACAACCCTAAAATAAGTAGAGGTTTTGTACGTTCTCTCACACTGCTTTTAAATACATACACACTACACAGTCCTACGACGATCATCCAATCCAAATACAACTATGGGAACATCCATTTCCTTCTCTACCCTTCTCAATTCTTCAGGCTCCATATCACAGTCAAACTCGAGCTTGCAGTCTGTGGCCAGTTTACGTGCACGCTGCACAACCGTTGGCAACCAAATTTTTTTGGCCACTATATTTAGTACAGTAAATATATGAGCCAAGACTATTGCTATAAAGCCGCAACCACCCTCGTAGTTTATATGCCGTCTGTAAATAGCCTGAGAATTGAAGTTAAGCGTATAAGGTGTTGCCGTATGTCCCGCAACACGGAAAACGTGGTCTATATCTATCGTGAAGTTGTCCATATTAAATTCTGTACTGCTTTGAGAGGCCTGCATTATCCGACCCAAAATGTAATTTATATCTACAGCAGCCAAACGTCTGTAGGGTATCACCACCCAAAAATCGTCTCTATCCGCATCATCTGTCCCGAACCCGACGGACAATCGCGTCCTGGTTTCACGTCCATCACTGCTCCGAAGTAGGGTTTCTGGTTTCACGTCCCTCACTGCTCTGAAGTAGGGTTTCTTTCCTGGGATCCCCGGAAATCCCGGGAAATTTTCTTGTTATACTTCTTAAAGAATTTCATTGTTTCTTATCTTAAAAAAGAATAAATTGATCATCTCGTGTGTCGACTCGTGTAAGTTACAAGCCGATTCGGCTTGTTGTAAGTTGTAACTTGTCAAGTCTGGTTTTGTCACTGTAATGAGGCACGGCACCCTCTCCTCACTACCGAGTCCTCCACTCCCCTTTAACCCCTTCAGCAGACTATGAGTTCAGTGACGGCACAGCCGTACAGTAGCTCATCTAGATCTAGAAGTGCGTTTCAACCAGAAGATGAAATGCAACAACATCCTCAAACAATGACTCTGGCATAAAAACTTGATGCAGCGATACAAGCACTGCAAAGCAGGAAATGCGGTAGCCATGCTGGCAAGAGCAAGCATCTTGGAAAAGAGGTGTTTGAAGCCACTGGTGAACGAACACCAAACACTAATCTGTTGTTGAACGCTTTAAAATCAGTTCCGCCCACATCGATTGAATCTGAGCGTGCTTTTTCGGCTGCGGGATTGTTCGTTACCAAAATGAGAACGAGATTAAATGACGGCAGCATCGACTGCCTTTGCTTCCTAAAAAGTCACTTCAAGAATGCTAAGTAGAATTATTCATTTCACTTTCTAATTTTCAATCTCCAGTAAAGCTACAGAAAAATTCTGGAAGTGTTTCATTGTCGATACAACTTGTAAAACATGTATGTAATATATATATATATATATATATATATATATATATATATATATATATATATATATATATATATAAGACTTATATATAATATATTATATATATGTATATATATATATATATAATATATTATCCAACCTATGTGATATACTTTATCACAGCATATATTTATATATACACACATTACTATATATATATATATATATATATATATATATATATTATATATATAAGAATTATATACAGGGTGTCCCGTAAGTCTGGACCCATAGGGAAAAAATATAAAATTACAAATAGTCCAAAAATTTATTTATAATATATTTTTTTATTATTTTATATTATTTTTATTATTTTTTTATTATGATCTTACTCCGCTGGAGTTTTATTTGTGGGCCACTTGAAAGCCAAAGTGTACGAGGTCAAACTTCAGAACATTTCCACCTTAAAGCACGCATTGTGGAGGCGTGTCAAGAAATTTCTGCGACTGTGATCAGAAAGTGCTGTCGCAGTGGAGATGCGTCTTCAACTATGTGTGCGACACACAGCGGACACTTTGAACAGATTATGTAATAAATTTTTGGACTATTTTGTAATTTTATTATTTTTCCCTATGGGTCCAGACTTACGGGACACCCTGTATATATATATATATATATATATATATAACGTAAAGAACGACGCTTGTATAGGAGAATATTCCGCGCAAGATGAGAGAGAGAGAACGAAACAAATGAAAAATGAGGTAACCACCCGGAAATCGAACCCGGGATCTTCCGATTGCCGGTCAGATATGATAACCATTACACCATGGGCCTCACTCATTCAAATGCCGTAATTCTTCTACATACGCGCAGAAACCAATGCCCCAAGGGGGCACCTCCGCATGCCGTACATTATATACATTTAACTGCAAACACGCAGTATAATTAACGTTAATTATACTGCGTGTTTGCAGTATATATATATATATATATATATATATATATATATATATATATAACTAGTGGTGGACCGGATGTCAGTTTTTCAACATATGCGGATGCGGATCTTTAATTTCAATATCCGCGGATGCGGATGCGGATATTTAGTTAATCTATCAATATATATAAAATTATGAATATATGACATAATTTTCAAATTTTGTGTGATATTACTATTATGGCAGGCAATGCATAAGAATTAAAATTAATATTAATGTTTTCATTATGATAAAAATAATAACTTTCTCAAGAGTTTCAGCCGCAGAAAATTCAATGAAACAAGTTTCATTCATTTTCTGTGTTACCACGTATTTATATTTTGAGGTTTATATATTTGTTTGTTCATTAATAATAATTAATATTACATGAAATGTGCATGAATGGGCCTTATAAGCTACTTTATAAGCTAATTTAATTGTAAATTGCATAATTTATTAGAGGCAATATCCGCATAACATCCGCAGTCAGAAGTGCGGGTGCGGATGCGGATATCCGTCCACCACTAATATATATATATATAATATATATATATATAATATATATATATATACACACAATATATATATATATATATATACATACATAGATATATATATATATATATATATATATATATATATATATACACACTGTGTGTGTGTTATATATATATATATATATATATATAAATATATGATGAATAAACCCACGAAGGAAAAGAAACACAGAGTGGTGCTCAAGCGCTTTCGTCTAATGACATCCTTAGGAACACTGAAGTAAATAAAGAGTTCAAGCCTATATGTAGGTTACAAAAAAAAAATACATATATATATATATATATATATATATATATATATATATTATATAGTAAATAAGAAAAAAAAATTGTGGGAGAGCATACACAGTTGTAAGGAAAACTACCAATTTTAGCACTTTGCCCGAATTCAACACAAGATCAAATGGATTGTTACAACCAATTTTATAGATAATGCCTAAATGATATATAGGTCACAAAAAAAATAAAATAAAGAAAAAAAATAAATTGAAAAATAAAATTGTAAGAGGAGCATACAAATTTATAAGGGAGCATTACCAAAGGTTTAGCACTCTGCCCTTCTTGTTTAAATCCATTCTGAACGAATTCAAAACAACGGGATCGAGTTGAAAAAGACCTTTGCTCATGTTAAAGTTATTTGTAAGTTGAATAATAGCAGACTCAAGAATATTTCTATTAACAATGTTGCTAGAGTGAAACAAAACTGAAGCATTATTCCAATCAATACAATGGGATAACTCTGACAAATGGACAAAAAGGGCACTGGACGATTGTCCCGTTGTAACGGAATATTGATGCTGTTTTACACGCGTGTGCAAATCCTTTCCCGTCTGACCAATGTTAAAGGAATCACATTGTTTACACCCAATTTTATAGATAATGCCTGAATTATTGGTAGGGCTATTTTTTACTATGATATTTTTCACAATATTGTTATATGAAAAAACTACATTAATATCCAAAAGTTTAAGTACATTAGCAATGCTTAAAAAGCCCGGGAAAAATGGAAGTACTAAAATATTCTTTGACAAAGTGCGAGTGTTATTATTCACACGATAGAAGGTTCGTTTTGCCTTGTTAAGTCAAGATTCCATAAACGCAGGTGGATAGCACAGATCACTTCCAATACCGTTTATATTTTCCAATTCGGCATCGATGTATTCCGGACTGGCGATCCTAAGAGCGCGGAGAAACATTGAAGAAAATATGGCCTTCTTAATGGGGGTGTCATGACCAGAGTAAAAGTGTACGTAGGACAAATTGTTTGTTTTTTTCCGATAGATACTAAACTTAAAACCTGGGCTTTCCCTATGTACACGCAACGGTATTGGAAGTGATCTGTGCTACCCACCTGCGTTTATGGAATCTTGTCTTAGCAAGGCAAAACGAACCTTCTATCGTGTGAATAATAACACTCGCACTTTGTCAAGGAATATTTTAGTCCTTCCATTTTTCCGAGGCTTTTTAGGCATTGCTAATGTATCATAGTAAAAAATAGCCCTACCAATAATTCAGGCATTATCTATAAAATTTGTTGTAAACAATGTGATTTCTTTTACATTGGTCAGACGGGAAAGGATTTGCACACGCGTGTAAAACAGCATCAATATTCCGTTAGAACGGGACAGTCGTCCAGTGCCCTTTTTGTTCATTTGTCAGAGTTATCCCATTGTATTGATTGGAATAATGCTTCAGTTTTGTTTCACTCTAGCAACATTGTTGATCAGGGAGCCAAGTGTCAA
>JAJOZX010000455.1:1400000-1439618 GCA_023014485.1 Bathynomus jamesi | reverse complement strand
TCTGTGCACTTCACGCACAGTGGAAACATGAGCATGTGATCTATAATAACGGGTAAGAGCGGCATCCATAAATCGCGAGGGGGAGCACGTCTACGAAAGAGAGTCCAAAGTAGCGCTCACTCAAGTTAGCTGAGAACTCCTCGATGGTTGGCATGGCGGGGCCAACCAGTTCAACCAGTTTTTCAGGTGCACCTACGAGGTACGGATTGTTCTTCATCACGCAGGAATATAAAGAAGAGAAGTCGTAGTAATGGAGTTTCACGCCCTCCGTAGGCGGAAAGTATAGCTTTAATGGGTTTGTACGCCCTCCAAACAAGCTGTCACCGCATTTGAGGGGGTCCAACACCATTGAACGTTTGATGGCCCTTATTTCTTCACGGTACTGGCGATCTGTTTCCATCCGTGCATCATACTCATGCTCCCACACGATCTTGTGAGTGAACTGGAAGCCTATAAGTTGATCACGGTTACGGGTCCATGCGAGGCTGTCGGTGGGTGATCTTCCATGGATGTCCCCTGTGGCGGCACACACAGGTGTGGGCATCCATGCCACCAGCAGCCGTTAAAGGAGTACACAGTCTTCTCACCAGTGGCTGGATCCTCACTTAGACCATCAACCCAAAAAACACGACCATTGACCTTAACGGGTACTTCCCCCGTGTTGCGCGGCGTGTTTTATGTATACCCCGTTCTGTTGTTGTAGGTGTATGAGCCAGTAAATAGCCTTTTTCCCATAACTGCGGGGATTGTTTCTGTGAATGACGGCTAAGGTGTCTTTAGGCATGAAGTTATTTTTGAATACCGTAAAACATAATGAGGCGATCGTGGTTGCGACTTGCAGCGGATCAATTTTGAAACGGGCTATGTACATCCTTCTAAAGGCCTGGAAACATAATCTAAGCACGCGCATATCATTCATGCAAGGACGCTCACATTCATCAGCTATATTGTATGGAGTAGTTTCATTAAAACTGTTGTAGTAGCGGTCAAAATCTTCACGCTCACTATCACTCATGTTGGTGTAGTTAAAGTAATGTTTGGGGGAGCAATCCTATGTAGTTTATAGTTTCGTTAGTGAGGAAAGTGTAAGGGAAATACTCTTTTGAAACTTCAGCAGATACGCCCATCACCTTGGGTAGCTTGGCTAGTTTAAAAGGTGTGAACAGTAGGGGGTCTTTAAACTGAACATTACCTCTTATCTGCATTTGTATTAGGTTGTTGCCTCTTTTCAAGGGGTCGCCTGTAAATATCTCCGATGACTCGTGTTCAAGCAACTCCTTATAAAGGAACTGTGTGTCAAATTTTGCTCCGTTATGAGCAAGAATGTACACAGTCATTTTTTTTAACTTGTCCGCTAACTTGACAATATAGGATACAAAGAGTTTCACAGGGCTATCGTGTGCAATCGTTTTAAAAACATTTGTCCGTTTATCACATTTGTGACACTCATCACACTCGACATCCATGCACTCATCACAGATAGTCTGACTTACGAGTAAATGTGGAATAACCTCTTTGGTTTCAGTGTTTGTGTATGTTTCTATATGTAGTACACGGTTATACAGGGTTTATTTTTAGGCTTAGCATCTTTCATATAACATACATGCTTCACTCCATCCGCCTTATATTTTTCATGACATGTGAAACAGTGAATTTCATTGCATCTATGTACAAAGTTACCCGAATTATCTACCATATGAAACATGCCACATTCACAGATTCTCAATTTCCTGCAAGTGCCAATTGATTTATGGAGCTCAAAGCATTTATTATTGAAAAATGTACGTCTACACACATTACATTCCCTCTTCGCAAGTTCAACTACACGACTTCACCTTTTGGGCTTTTACACTGCTCACATACCATGTAGCAATCCTTACAATGGTTTCACCATATCATCCGCAAACTCGAGACATCCCTTACATAAATCATGATGCATTCCATATTTTCGACTTTTATCATAACTAGTAGAGAGTCCTTATATTACGGATGGGGAGATACGATGTTCCTGACAATCCTAAAATAAGTAGAGGTCTTGTACGATTTCTCATACAGCTTTTAAAAACATACACAGTCCTACGACGATCATCCATTTCAAATACAACTATACGAACATTTATTTCCTGCTCGACCCTTCTCAGCTCTTCAGGGCCCATATTACACTCAAACTCAAGCTTACAATCTGAAGCCAGTTTAAGGGCACGCTGCACAGCCGTAGGTAGCCAGATATTCTATGCGACTGTATTTAGTACAGTGAACATATGAGCTAAGACTATTGCTATATAGCCGCAACCACGATCGACGTTTAAATGTTTTCTGTAAATAGATTGAGAATTGAAATTAAGAGTATAAGGTGTGGCACTATGACCCGCAATCCGGAATACTCTGTCAGTATCTACCATGAAGTTGTCCATATCGAAGGCTGTACTACTTTGAGAGGCCTGCATTATACGGCCCAAGATATATTCTATGTCTATAGCTGCCAAGCGTCTGAACGGTATTACTACCCAAAAATCATCTACATCCCTGTCATCTGACCCAAACCTGAAGGGCAATCTCGTCCGGACTTCACGTTCGTCGCGGTTCTGTAGGCAAACCCCACAATACGGTCAACTACGCGTCGCAGTCCAACACCGTTGCTATACAGGGAAACAGGGTCAACCCTGACCACGTACCTATTTCTAGTCAGGGTAGGGGTGGGGGTAGAGATGCGCACCAACTCGAATGTTATACCTTCCTCTACAGCACGAGAAGTTGCTGCTGCTGGTGTGGAGGAAGTACCCGGAATTGAACAGGAATAAGTGGGTATATTTGAGGAAGATACTATTGTGGGGGTTGTTTCGTAAGACGTAGATGGTTAGGGCTCTATTACTGGGGTCTAACAACAGGCGCAATCCTGGCACGCTTTATACCTGACGTGGAGGGCTCTTCATCATGTTTCCGCTTTGAATTGTCGCGTGCTACAGGTATCGCTGGTGAGGGTTCGTGAGCGGGGGTGGAGTCTGTAGCTATACGGTCATTGGGGCACCTGTAATATCGATGATGGGGGTGCTATACATGGTCGTCATTCACGGTTCTGTGGAAGAAGAAAAAGAAGAATATAAGGAGCAGCACTTAAATTTCGTTATATTTTGTAAATGACCCACTTAGGGGTGTGACGTGTTAGAGATGGAATCTGTAGAAAAATTCAGGTCACAATATGGTGTTATTCGACGTATCAATCAGTGTTCAACGAGTTCCAAGATGATATTTTGTTCCACAAAGGTGTATATGACGTTAATTCGTTAAAGGGAAATGAGCATACAGTATTCTTCATCAATCAGAATTTAATTTTCAAAAATAGATGCATGCGCGATGTGTCGTTAAATACGAAATATCTAGTCTTATTCGCACAACGTAGAGATGTGTCACAAATTTGGGTATTAGCCAATCAAATGTTCCCGAATCAGCGTAAGGAGTTTTTGGAGGTTTATAAAGAAACACAAGTCAGCGTTACGGATATTTGCTTTGTGACCTTCACCCGCGAAACACGTTTAGGGTGCTTCTAAGAACGAATATATTCCCAAACGATCCTGAAACGGTGTATATTCCGGAATGACAAATAGGCTGAAGAAATATCGTGAATTAATAAAAATCTATCAATGATTGCCCCGGGCATTGCAACAAATGTTTGTTAAAAATATTGGTTCCGACTTTTTAAAATGCATCTCTGAAATCTGTCTTAATGTTATAAATGTAATGTGCCAATGAAACCCCCTCAGAAGGCTCGCCTACGTCGTTACAAGAACATAATAAGTGCGCTCGCTTGTAAAAGTCAAACTGTAGGGAAGAAAAAGCGAATTATTGTACAAAGAGGGGGATCATTCCTCCCCATCTTATTTTCAGTTTTAGGACCTTTACTGACTAGATTAATATAATGAAGAAAGTGGTAGTGATTCCGCATGAGGTGTATGCTTCACTGCAAAGTTCAAAGAATCCAGACACGGTTCTAGAACCCCGTAAAAATAGGCATAAAAGAATGGAAAGCGAGTTGTTAGCCCTATTAAACAGTGAAAAGTCACCTGATGAGAAAAGGATCATTTACCAAGAGGCTCTGCAGAAATTTCTTCATGAGTACGAAGATTATAAGAATCCGACAGAGCTCCCTGTGGTTATTAGGTACAGCGCTAGCAACGATAAGCATGGCGACATAGGACCTGGGCCCGACGTTAGAGATGACCAACTAAAGAATAACGGAACGCAACACATCGAGCATGTATTCAAAAACAGTCTCCCGCATACATTGAGGAATAAATGCTCAAGTCTTTATAATGTATTGAGTGAGGACCACATCTTACAGTGGACCGATACAGGTGAGGTCATTGTTGAAGAAACACGGGTACAGGGATCCAATATCGTCGACATTATCCATGATCTGGTGTGAAAGTGGGACAAGCCCTCACCAACAGGATGAAAGCATATTAAAACAAGACTACAACAAATAAATGTCCCCAAAACATTGATAGGAAATCTGAATAGGTTAAAAGACTTGGATCAAGTCTCGCATGTGTCACAACTGAGTACACCATCACCCCCCAGCAGTAGCATCTCTGAAGAGGAGAAAGAAGAGACCAAACGGCGAACCTTATCCACGTGTCTCTAAAATACGCAAATGGCTAACATATTAAGAAAACGCTATTATGACATTTCTAACCCAGCCTCCTATGGCGGTGTTAATAGACTGTACAGAGGTGTTTACGGAGTAGGGAAAAAAGATGTTGAGAGATTTTTGCGGGAGCAGGATCATTATACACTTCATAAGCCGGTGAGAAAAAGGTTTAAAACGGCCAGGACAACAGCGGCTTCGATTGATTCTATTTGGCAAGCGGATTTAACAGACATGCAAAGATATTCAGTGTATAATGATGGCTACCGCTACATCCTATTCATAATAGATATTTCTCTGTATATCTGTGGCTAATTCCTCTGAAAACTAAATCGCCTGAAACAGTTGCTAAAGCTACCAAAACGGTAATGTTGAAAGAAGACAGGGTTCCAGTCTATTTT
Source organism: Bathynomus jamesi (assembly GCA_023014485.1). NCBI lineage: Eukaryota > Metazoa > Arthropoda > Malacostraca > Isopoda > Cirolanidae > Bathynomus > Bathynomus jamesi. The sequence goes on along the minus strand of JAJOZX010000455.1, from coordinate 1,434,572 downwards.
TGTACGGATATGGGGAAAGAATTTATAGACCGTGCTTTTCAGAACATGCTGACAGAGTTTAATATCAGTTACTACACTAGCAATTCTATACATAAGGCCTCTTTAGCTGAAAGAGTTCAACGTACCATAAAGGAGCGCATGCATCGCTACTTTACCAATAAAAACAAATACAGATATATAAACATTCTGGGATCATTGGCCTCGTCATACAACCGTTCACACCACCGTACGATTGGCACAACACCTAACGAAGTTTATGAAAGAGGTACGCGCCCAGAGAATGGTGTGAGAAGGGTGGAACACCGCCACCACAGTACACGTTTCAAAATCAATGATTATGTAAGGCTATCGCGTTCGGGAAATAAATTCGCGAAGAGATTTAAGCAAGGATGGACACGTGAGACTTTTAAAGTTAGGGCTATGAGCCCTAAAGGCAAGATAATGATGTATTACTTTGAAAATTTGAATGGGGAAGAACTCGCAGGAGGCTTTTACCGCGAGGAGTTGCAGAAAGTGACATTTAATTTAGGAAAAAATGTGTCTAAAATTGAAAAAATTTTAGACAGCAAAGGTTTAGGAAAGAGAAAAATGTACCTGGTGAAATGGCTAGGCTACCCAGAAAGCTTCAACACCTATATAAAAGCTGCTGCAATAATAAAGTTTAAATAGTATGCAACATGGCACCTAACCACTTCTATGTCACACTCCCGTCCTCTTCTTCTCTGTCTGCACATCCTAACAACACCCTGGCCAACTTTGTAACAAAACTCCATGGGCCTATTGAGTTGGAACGTGATTCGTACGAAGTTGGTGTTTGAGAATTCCAGCTAGCCGCCAAATTTTTAACTCTTGAAAATGAACAGATCAGTCCTGTTCGGTGAGGTATAGTACTATAGTATAAATGTAACACTAGGAATCGGTCATTATGGTAGAGCCACGGACATTGTGACGGGGTTAAACAAGAGTCTTGAAAAGTCGTACCTAACAAACGACTTACGTTTTGAAGTCGTAAACATAGACACGCCTGCACGCACGGTGAAGTTAATATCAACGCTTAGTAGAAATATTAAAGACAAAGAGTTGTTCACAATTGTTGCCGATAGTCGATGTGGGGTGCAGCCCTCTAAAGAGACACCTTTCACGAGGCACAACATGACTTGTCCAGCTTAATGTATCAGTTGAAGATGGAGAAATTGGGTGAAAGCTACCCATCCCCAGATATGTGCTATATTTACAGAAATATCCTGCAGCAACAATTTGTTGGGGACACGCAGGCACGCTTGCTACGCATTGTACACATTTCCAACCAGAGAGAGGAGTTTGAGCATTAAATATAACAAGCCGCATTATGTGAATATTGCGACTAATCCATTAACCAATATCTCAATATATATAAGAACGATTGAGGGAAAACATTTCCCATTCGGTGATGGGAGTTTAACAGTGAAGCTACACTTTCGTCGCTTTCAGTTATAATGACCCGAAGGCCTTTCACAGTGTATCGAGGAGTGAGATATCAGCGTGGGAGTGGGCTTGGATCCATTTTTTCATCCATACTACGCACGACTGTCCCATTTTTGAAGAGGGGTGCTAGATACCTCCGGAGAAAGGTGTTACAATCAGATTTTAACACGGTATAAGGTATAATGGGTGGAACTAAACCTAAAGAAGCTCTAAAAAACATTTAAAACGCACGCCGGACGAAATCATCAAAGATGCAAAGAGAAAAATGCGTGGTGGCGGAAAGATGAAAAAGAGGGCTGTCAGGAAGAACGGGTTACCAACACTGGCGCTAAAAGTAAAAGGATATCAAAAAAGAAGTGTTCTAAGCGTATGAAGCCTATGGCTGATCATTGTTTTAACTGATATAAACTGAGGACACTGCTCTCACGAATCATAGGCTGATTACTACTTGTCGAGAGAGGTGGTACTATTTCTGACTCGTCATGGCGCGTTTCATCCATCCGTGTGCTCTCAATGTTGTAAATCGGAACTGTCCATCTTTGATATGCCCTCATACAGGTTTCTATTGAGCATAGCGACTTTATTACAATTAACCCATTAAACACAATTAGTTCACCGAGTGCCCCTATAGAATTCGTGATACCCAGCTCAGGCCCATATTTTTTTTATCCAAGCTGTATACACATGTATGCTAAAGTGCGTATAGCCCATTCAGATGGAACGGACTGCGATGATAGTTACTCTGCTTATTCTGAAACCAACTTTCTACACTCCATATTCAGCCAGTGTGAGGTGTATTTAAATCAGGTTAACATCTCGGCAGGAACGGGTTATTATCACCTACGAGTCTATCTGTAAAATATCTTCAACTTTTCAAAAGAAGTGAAGGATACCTTTTTAACTGCCGAGGGCTATTATCAGACTAAATACGAAAGTAGTATAAAGGATAAGTTAAAAAATTCTAAAAAGATATACGAGTGTTTTGGACATCTGCATACAGACTTCACGTTCCAGGAGAAACTACTTATGAATGGGGTGGATATGGAGCTAAAACTCAAACGTACGAATCCCGATATCTGCATAAATCTGGGACCTGATCAAGAAGAGGGCGCAAAGCCCGTTGTGATTCACATCATGGAAACATATCTGCGCGTATGGCGAGTGAAATTAAGTTTGCCGAAATATGTAGAAATTTAAAAATATTTAACACACGCAATAGTAAAATACCCATTTAACATAGTACAGATCAAACTATACACGGTGCCCGCCGGGTTGGCCTCGAAGCAGCTGAGTAAACGTGGCCATGGTTGTTCTACCTAAAAGGATATTAATTGGAATGCAGGATCATGCTTCGACGAATGGAAAATATAAAAAGAGCGCCTTTAAATTCGGTTGTATTTCGGCCTTAAAAATATAACTATACGCAAATGGCGTTGCATTGGGCGGACTATGGTTACGGACTATTCATCAGACGCTGTGTTCCACCTCTGCGCGAGAGCTTATAGCAATCTGGCCCATATTGCTGGTGGCTGTGAAGAGCTTGGGTTTGGCGTAAAGCAGTGTCGATCAATTTAACCTTTACCGATTTGATATTACCCCCGACTTATCTGCCTGTGTAAATACACACTTAAGTCCACAACAAAGTGGGAGCATCTCAGTCAGATTGGAGTTCGCCGACCCTATAGACGCTCCTATTAGTGTACTAGTATACCTCGAATCACAAGCTCTAATAGAGCTCGACCTTTTCAGGAACGTTGTCACAGACTTTTAAAATGGACGCGTATACACTCCAGAAAGTAATGAAGAGTGACCGAGTCACACGCTCCAAATTTATCGGTGTGTTTGCGAAGAATGAAATATTGAAATTGCCAACTACGAGAGATTGGTATAGCCATATCGTGAATACGGACATTGTAGGGGGTGAGGGGATTCATTGGTTTGCAGTGTATTTTAAAAATAGGGAAAGAATGTACTATTTTGATTCACTCGGCACTCAGCCCTGGAGTGACCCTATGGTTATACAATTTATCGAACAGCTACATGTCCCTGAAATTGTCTGGAATCCTTACCGTTTCCAAGGATATTTTAGTAATACTTGTGGCATGTACTGTCTTTAATTTCTCCTGCACATGTCACGTGGGAAGCGATTTATAATTTTTTTAAAATTATTCGATTTGTGCGACACTGAGATGAATGATGAATTGGTATCCAGACAGATAAAGAAAAAGGTTCCCATTTGTACGCACTCGTAATGTGTAAAGTTTTACGTGTGTGTGTATATTAGTAACTATATTGTGTAAAGTTTTACGTGTGTGTGCATTAGTAACTATATTGTGTAAAGTTTTACGTGTGTGTGTGTGTGTGTGTATATAATTATAATTGTAAAATGTCTCCATTAATGTTAGTCTTACTTAATGGACGCTAGTTCTGTAAGCCGAATTGTACTAAAACATGCTTTCTACCATTTAATAAATTGAATGAAAATACAATGTGTTTTGTTCTTAGCCACAAAAAAACTTGAATTAGTTCCTCGATGACCTGGCATTCGTTGGATCGGATGTCAGCCAATACTTCGACTTCGGTATTCAGGTCACTGGGTTGGCTGCTCGGTAAAGCCTACAAATCGTCATCATTTATTTGCCTTTCATCAAAGTTGTCGCAAAAAGTAGCTATAACACGAAGTTCCGCACCGGTCCTTTAAGGAGAAACTAACATGATTAGTTCATACTGAATCTTTTTTAATTAAAGTTAAATTAAATTAAAGTCTAATTAAAGAGTTATCATAAGAGAAAATGCCGATTAGGATGCCCGGCGAATTACAATCACAAAGCAGATATCCTGACAGGTTTCAAAACATTAGCTGGATGTGCTACGCATCATCTGCCAGCACCGGGTAACGAGCCCAGTTGTTAACACATACATCCTTATATATATATATATATATGTATGGGGAGAGAGTTACGATAAGAGAAGACGCCGATCAGGGCGCCTAGCAAATTATAATCACAAAGCAGATATCCTAACAGTTTTCAAAAGTGAGATTAACTGGATGTTCTGCGCAACATCTGCAAGCACCCGGTAACGAGCCCGGTTGTTAACACATATATCCATATATATATATATAAATATATATATATATATGTGTGTGTGTATATATATATATATGGGGAGAGAGTTACAATAAGATAAAATGTCGATTTGGATACTGGGATCAAATAATAAACACAAAGCAACTATCCTAACTGGGATCAAAAGGGAGTCCAGCTGGGTGTGCTACGCAACGTCTGTCAGCACCGGGTCTCGAACCCGGGACCGCAGGCAATTCTTTAAAGTTTTGGTAATCAGGAAAGGAAGATTATCTACGTGTGCTACGCATCGTCTGTCGGCACCGGGTAACGAGCCCAGTTGTTAACACATCCATATATATATATATATATATATATATATATATATATATATATATTATAGGGGGAGAGAGTTACAATAAGAGAAAACGCCGATTAGGGCGCCGAGCAAATTATAATCACAAAGCAGATATCCTAACAGTTTTCACAAATAAGTTTAGCGGGGTATGCTACGCATCGTCTGTCTCCCCTCCCATGGGCCTCGACCCCTGGGCAGATATCCTTTCACTTCGTTTTATTACCAGTTTAAATTATAACACTTGCACTGAATGAAGCGATATATATATATATATATATATATATATAGTAAAACCCCGATTAGCACGGTTTCGAATAGCACGGTTTTCGAATTAACACGGTTTATAAATTGACACCAAATCCTGAATAACACGGGGTCAAACTTCGATTAGCACGGTAATATTTTCAAATGTCGCGCGCAAAGTCGCGGTCTCCTGCTGTTCTCAAACGTTTTTAAACGTTTTTAAAAGTCAAATTACGTACTATATTGCGTCATGCTAAATGTGGTATCATTGTAAGCCTTCTGTTTGTGTGTAGTGGCAACGCCGTCCTGTGTTGACAAAAAACTGCACATTACGTAATCTACCCTCAATAACTATGAATAAAAGAAAGACTGACGAGAAAAGTGCTGGTGTTAAGAAGAAGCGGAATGTGTTAACTCTAGATGATAAATTGGATGTAATAAAAAGACATAAACGTGGTGACAGTAAAGCAAAAATAGGACGCGACATGGGAACGAGCGAAGCAACAGTACGGACAATTATAAGAAAACTGGATGACTATAAGGAAAAAGGTAAAGCTGCATCAACTTCAGGTACACAAACAACCAGGAATAGAAGCATTATAATGATAATGGATATCGACCCTAACATAAAGCGAAGCATGCAAGTTCGCCGAAACTTGGAAAATAGTCTTCGCCTCTACAGGTAGATGCATGCAGAGAAGAAGAAAGAAAAAGAAGGCGGTTCAAACGACCCTAGATAAATATTTTTCAAGGAAGTAGATTTGTACTGTATAGAATATTTTTCACTCTTTTATATACAGAGTCTACTATAATGTTTCGTTTCTAATAAACTGTTGATTAGTGAACACATTTTGACTATCCTTTACTATTATATTAGATTGAAATATGGTAAAAAAAATGCATTTTAAAAAGTCAGCAAAAATTTTGAAAGTCCTGGAACCAATTACTGCATTTCCTATGTATTACTATATTCAATTAGCACGGTTTCGAATAGCACGGCGTTTTCACAGAACGAATTAACCGTGCTAATCGGGGTTTTGCTGTATATATATATATATATATATGTACACAAACTCAGAATGGTTCCCTGAGAACATTATATGTTAAACACAGACCGTGCATGGAACAAGGAACTCTTCTGGGAAAATTAAATCCACTATAGTCCGAATAAGTAATGGTAAATGACAAATACCATTGAGTGGACGCTCAATGTCCCGGTTGAGGTTTAAGTTTTGGTTTTTTTGGCTAAAAATACAATAGTTACCCACTTTTTCTCTGATTTATTCAACACGACGTGAATGCAACGAGTCTTTTACTTATATAGAGGTTCTGAATATAGGGATCTAGGCTTGCTTTAAACCCTAGATCCATGTCCCAAAGCTGGATCCTGTCTGCTTTGCAGATAGCTGGTGAGGGAAGCTATATTTATGGGATCTCTTTGCGAGAGACCCGTTGCCCACGTCGGGCTAAAATCATGAAAAAGAAAAAACTATGGTATTTGTCATTTACCATTACTTATTCGGACTATAGTGGATTTAATTTTCCCAGAAGAGTTCCTTGTTCCATGCACGGTCTGTGTTTAACATATAATGTTCTCAGGGAACCATTCTGAGTTTGTGTATACTAAACGGACGTGTTTCGTGCCTTGAAAAGTGGACGCTCAATGTCCCGGTTGAGGTTTAAGTTTTGGTTTTTTTGGCTAAAAATACAATAGTTACCCCCTTTTTCTCTGATTTATTCAACACGACGTGAATGCAACGAGTCTTTTACTTATATAGAGGTTCTGAATATAGGGATCTAGGCTTGCTTTAAACCCTAGATCCATGTCCCAAAGCTGGATCCTGTCTGCTTTGCAGATAGCTGGTGAGGGAAGCTATATTTATGGGATCTCTTTGCGAGAGACCCGTTGCCCACGTCGGGCTAAAATCATGAAAAAGAAAAAACTATGGTATTTGTCATTTACCATTACTTATTCGGACTATAGTGGATTTAATTTTCCCAGAAGAGTTCCTTGTTCCATGCACGGTCTGTGTTTAACATATATATATATATATATATGAAAATTATTTCACGAAAGTAACACGTGAAAAATAGTTATGATGAATAAAACCACGAAGGAAAGGAAACACAGAATGGTGCTCAAGCGCTTTCGTCTAATGACATCCTCAGGAACACTGAAGTCCATAAAGAGTTACAGCCTATATATAGGTTACAGAAAAAATAAATAAATAAAAAATAAAATAAAATATATATATATATATATATATATATATATATATATATATATATATATATATATATTAGGGTGGCCCTTATTCTTCAGCTTTTGAAATTACTTGCTCCCAACCCCTAATCTTCTTCAAATATATAAAAAAGTGCTATGTGCAAAATTTCAGCTCAATTGGGCTATATGAAGATGTCCCCCAAAGGCCCTAAATTTTCAAAATTCACCGATAATTGGTATTTCTAATATAAAACCTTTATAATTCATTTGCAAACTTTGTTTGGGAAAATAATCACAAAGCATAATCGAAAGCGAATTTTATTTACAACAAATAATTACGCCGCTTATATAGGCCGCAGGCGCAGAACTTTCTAGAACCTTCCAGAAGCGGTTTTTTTACGCACTTATGATACTTTTCAATTTCCGTGAATATCTCGTCCAATTTTGGTTTTAAGTAAATAATGGTTATAACTAAATTTATTGTAAATTGAATTCTCTTTCGATCATATTCTATATTTCTTTCGAATAAAACACTGTACAGAAGATAAAAACGGTTTTATATGAAAAAATATCAATATTGTTAAAATCTGAAAATTTAGGGCCTTTGGGGACCATCTTAATTTTGTCTGATTGAGCTGAAATTTTACACAGAGCATTTTTACATGGATTAGAACAACTTTGGAGGTTGGGAGATGAAAAATATTTCATTTCAGAAAATCAAATACAACTAAGGGCCACCCTAGTGTATATATATATATATATATATATATATATATATATATATATATATATATATATATATATATATATGTATATATATATATATATATTAGACTTTCCCGCCAAAACTTTTATTTGAAAAGTGAAAGTCTCACCCCCTACACTTGTTACCACTATCATAATATACGCGCGCACTAAATTTCAATAATATCTACGTACTTTTAGTGGTGCCGACAGCCTCTTGTATTTTTCATTTATTTATTACATATATTTATTTTGTTATTCGTATTACAAATATTGCGTGTAAACCATACCTATTCACACTCGCGTGCATTGTGTTCCACATGTTTCACTGTGTAACTGCGTATGTTGAGTAGAAACACGTCTTTTGACCTGACGTCATTACTGGTGACGTCATTGTTTAAGACGCAGTGAGAGAGTGATGCGCAAGTGTTTTCCCTTAATATTTGCAGATTTTATCCTTCACCATGTCAGATTCAATTAAAACAAGAAAAAAACTGAAATATGGCTGATTGGACAGCCAATTGACACAATTGGCAGTAAGAAACTTCCATCCAATGGAGATGTACTACGTCGGCTTTTCTGTCTCACAAACAGTAAAAAAACATTGAAAGAAGCATCCAACATAGTTTATGCTGAAATTTTTGAGATTTGGGACAAGGCGAAAATACCCACCAGAACCAAACAGCATGTACTAACGAAAATTCAGAAAATGTATGAGAACTTCAGGTCACTTCAAAAATCAAAATCAAACCGTAATCAAAATCAAATTAAAAAAGAAACTGAATTCCAAGGTAGCTTAAATAACCTTTTTGATATAGCTCACGCAAATGCTTTACAAATGATGTCAAATGAGGAAGATAGATCATTCCTATAAGCTCAGAGAGAAAAAGGGAGGCGAGGTTACATGACTGATATTAATAAGAAACTGGTCACTAAGCAAATGCGACAACGGAAAAGAGATGAAAGACAAGCTGCACTAAAAGAAGCCGAGGCATTGCGAAAGAAATTGTCATCAGTTGTTGTTCATTTCAGTGATAACAGTTCAAGCAGAAGTAGTGATGAGCAACCAGAGCCAGGCACATCGTACACTCCTGAAATTACATCCAAACCTTCAAGCAGCACAATATCAAATAAGCGTAAGCGCATCGTAAAACCTGATCTGGCAATGGCATTAGATCGAACAAAAACAAGTGATTGTAGTGCTGTTATGGTGCTTTCAGCTGCTGCAACTTCTCTTGGACATGATATTGACAATGTCGCTTTGAGCAGAAGTATTCTACAGAGGGCGAGGAGTGATGTACGCAAAAAAATTGCAGATGACATTAAGCAAACCTTTATCTCTGACGTTCCGCTTACCATTCATTGGGATGGTAAAGTAATGCAAGATATAACAGGTGATGAAAATATAGATAGGCTAGCTATTCTTGTATCCGGTGGAATTTGCGAGAATGTATTCAAGCAATGTGTTTTGATATTACTGCTAGCAACACTGGCCAAAAAAAGGGCGCTTGCATGATAATCAAAAGTAAGTTTGATAGAAAACTCCTTTCTTTGGCCTGTCGGCACCATATTAATGAAATTGTGATATCAGACGTCTTCCAGAAGTGTTACGGTGGTTCAACGGGACCGGATATATTACTTTTCAAACGTTTCAAGAATTGCTGGAAGCAAATGGATGATAAAAGATTTGAAACTGCCAATACAAACATGCCGTGGAAAGCAGAAATCCTCGCACTGTGCGAAGAACAGCTTGCGAGAAGTCACCCAAGAGCGGATTATCGTGAACTCCTTGAATTATCAATTATTTATTTAGGTGGTGTTCCCTCAGGAGGAGTACATTTTCGTCAACCTTGGGCTTTACATCGCGCTAGGTGGATGTCACGAGTGATTTATGACATCAAAATTGTATTGTTTCGCTCGTAGTTCAACGTTTCAAAACAGGAACAAAGTGCAATGGAACACTTCTCTCGCTATGCTGTTCGCTTTTATGTGCCAAAATGGTTTGCGGCTCCCATCGCATCTTCTGCACCAAGAACCGATTTGGAGTATCTACAAGAGCTTCAGCAATATGATGATTCCCCTGCTAAAAACACTGATTATACCAAAACTTGAATACTGCTCAGTTTTGACGTCCCCATATAAAAAGGAAGAAATTAATAATCTAGAAGAAACGCAGAGACATTTCACAGCCAAGATTGATGGTTGCAAAGAACTCAACTACTGGGAAAGACTACGTAAACTAAATCTGTACTCCATGGAAAGGAGAGAGGTACGCCATAATCTACAAATGGAAGATGATCGAAAAACTGGTACCAAACCTAAAACTGAACTCAATTACCATTCCAACAACATTGGAAAAGAGGAAAGGAAGAATGTGTAATGTTTCCATTATAGGCCTGTGCGATTAATCGAAAATGTTGATTCAGGTCGATTCAGTGAAAGAATCGAAACCCGACCTGACTTAGAGCTAAAACAATTTCGATTTTTCGATTCGCTAACTGTAACCTGTCGAGACGATAAACTGGCACTACCCCAAAACCATGGAATGTCGAAACCGTGGAATAACAATTGAAAAAAAAAAAATATATATATATATATATATATATATATATAATATATATATATATATATATTATTATATATAAGATTACGCTTTTATAAAGATCTGAGTGCGCTCAATGCGCATGGTCAGCTTTTGATTTTGTGATGTCACAGAATCACGTGCGCGCGCCTTGCGGTGTCACAAGTTTGGACCAGTTCTTTGGGTTCAGTTGTTTATTACGCTTTTCAGTATGTTGTTGCTGGTGCATGTATGTTGTTCTGTTGGTGCTGGTGCATGTAAATTGTAAAGTATAGGTGAGTGCAGTGCACAGTCGCAGTCGAATCGAATCGAGAATCGAAAACAAGTGGCCGAATCGGATCGAAAATCGAATCGAAATAAAAATATCCGAATCGCACACCTTTAGTTTCCAAATTAAAGGCCCGACAACTTGACAAGGGACCTCCTGAACACTGAAGGAAAATAGCTTGGTTGTCAGGGGCCAAGACTTAACCAGCTTCTAAAGGACCTCAGAAACGTTACAGGGGTCAAAGTTGAAGTCTTCGAAAGAAGACTAGATGCCTGGCTCAGGACGTACGAGATGGGCCGGGTGTACCTGTCTATGTACGGTGGAAAGCGAAGAAAGCAACTCGCTCCTCCACCAAGCCAGACCTAGAGGCGGGGCCAACAGCTTGACCTTCGTGTGAAGAGAGACCAACGCACGGAACATCGACAAGGTTAACATGGTTATATATATATATATATATATATATATATATATATATATATATATATATATATATATATAAATAAAACAGATATTAAAGAACATTAAATATATATATAATGACGGATGGATGGAGTGAAGTTCAGTATGATATTTAACTTGTGTTTCCAATGAGCAACTCTGCAATAATTTTTTCTTTAGTCCTCTTTAACCATAGGAACCCTGGTGGCTATAGCTCCTACATTAGTAGTTTAAAATTCCACCAAACTGGGCCCTCCTGACTTTGTACAATCCGCGAAAGGCAATGAAGTTAAAAAAAGTTCTTAGTTTTAATAAAATAAATATGAGAACTGTACACTACTAAATCCATTGAGAAAGATGAGCATTAAACAAATTTACCATTAAATATGTTAAAGTAATTGAGTGATGATGGACTTTCGTACATCTCTTGCCTTTTGATAAGGAAATACATTCTGGACGGTGGATGTGTATCGTAAGATGGACAGTGGATGAGATGCGTATCTTAATATGGACGGTGGATGAGATGTATATTTTAAGAGGAAATAATTAAACATGTTTGAGGTGCCTTTAGTAATTAAATGTGTCCATTATACTGAATATTAAAAGCACAGATGTGTACCTCACACGTTAACTTAACAAACGTTAAAGGAGGACAAAGTACCAACCGGATAAGAGAGAACATTTGCAGAAGAGAGACCCGAAGAGAGATGTTGTGCACGAGTTCCAAGGGCAGTCTAGCGCCATGTCCATCTCCAGACTATCACACTTCAAGTCATCTGAATTAATCAAAAAATTCACTTAATGTTTTCGCGAGCAATCAAGTGAAAATATTTGAATTAAATGCACATTTTACCTTATAATTCCTTATAATTATCCTGTAATTAATTAATAAATAATAACATTGTTTACCATGTGGATAGGACTGCAAATAATACTGCCATCGCTTCAAATTCCAGTGTTTCTCATGCGTTCCATTAATCCCTGTTGCGTGTATATATACATAATTAATCGCAAATATTTAAAAATTTCACGTAAAGGTCTATTTGTAAAGAATCTTAACCTAATTCTGAAAAGAAAAATCATTAAGAGCAAACGTTTCACAACTATAATTTCATCATCAGTTTTGAAAATTAAAAAAGTGCCGAAAACACTAAAATTATAACTTAATAATTAACAAAATGTAAGTCAAAATCAGTTCAGAAATATAAAGTTAAATTGTATAAATTAGTGAAAACTAAAGTCATGATATGTGATAAGTTTAAAAAAGAAACAAACATTAAGAAAAGAAATAAGCAAAAATATAAACAATGTTACATTCATCAGTTAATTGTAATAAAATAAATACTTAAAATAGGATATTTCATATTTTAAGCATTTATTTTATTTTATCGATTGTTTGTACATAATTATTGCACTATTTTATTTGTTTGTTTTGTTTGATAGGGTTGTTTAACCTCCTTCGCGCAATATCTAAGGTCATATGACGGAGGGGTCCAACGGCTTAACGTGGTTTTCGAACCACGGGTGGCTACATAGTCTGGGCGCGGAGGACGGTCCCCCATCCGACTACAACACAGACCCACTGTCGCTTAATTTCGCTTAACTATGATACAAGGAGTAGTATTACGACAGTGGCTACGACGTAGCTTTGAGTTATTATTTAAGCAATTATTAGTTATTATTATTTTAACAGTCATTTATAACGTAAATGAGGAGGAATAGTCGATTAGGGCAGAATGTGAAGACTGGAGTTGGAGCTTTTCACCTAACTCCGTCGGGGGAGGGGCAGCCAAAAAGGATGTCTTTCGGAGGAGCTTCCAACCGAAACTCGAATACGGAGAGATTCTAGTATTATATGGAGGTCGGTAGGTTGGGAATTATAGATCGTGTCTATCATCTAAAGTTGAGAGGTATTTAGTGGCTGGTCAGTTACGTAACTGTTCGCATATCAGTGATTTTGATGGTTCGTTACAGGGTAGAGAAGTGCAACTGGACATACTTCGACGTTCGCCTATTCTAATTTTGAATTTGGGGCAAGTGTTTCCAAGAATTATTTCAACGAGTACAATGAAAAGAATGAACAACAGACAACATGAGTGGGATAGATAGTTTTTATGCTTGAAATAAGTTTTCAGATTTTGATGAACTGAGGAAAAAGGGGATAAGAAGAGTACGAAAGTCAGACTGCAATTTTTAATTTAAGTTTTGCATGATGAGAGAAACTGATATATTGTTCATCTTTCTGAACAGTCAGTATGTTAGGTGTGGGTTGATCTAGAAAGACTTTTAAGGGACGATGAAAGATTTTAAGATTTTTAAGGGACGATGAAAAACGTGTCTGGGATGAGAATTATCAATAAAAGTCTTGAAGGAAAGGAATTTCTTGATGAAAGGATAAATAACAAGAAATAAATGAGAATTTTAATGCAGTCACCTTATTCACCTTATATAACAAAGATATGTCACTGAAGTAATTACTGTCTATTTAGTATAGGTAGGTTAACGGTAAATGGAAATGATGTAGTGGTTATGTTCTTTACAGTAGTTATGTTGATGCCAAGAAAAGGGAGCGTATTATTGGCTGCAGTTCTTTCTTTGTGAATTTTATAATGACGAATGGTCTTTGTTGTTAAATAAAAGGAGGTATCATCCACCTATCTTATATTTAAATGTGATTTGAACTCTGAACTTCTGAAGGGCATTGGCATAGTCAAATGCGTTCGTGGTGGCATAAAACATATGAACTAGGTAAGCATTGAGGGCTGGGTCAATAACAAAGGAATCGACCTGATACAAGTTTATGTGTAAAAAAGAAAGTGCCAGAGGCTAAGACTGTTAATAGTTTGGAGAATTCTTGCCTTGATAGGCCCAGAATTGCTTTGTGGTTATTATGGCATAGGTTTTTAACGCAGTTTTCGATATCTTCGTCTGTGGGTACGTTAGTGTAGAGCGACTCTGCGTCAAAGCTATATATGAAAGAGCTGTAACCGTTATTTACCGCTATGACCAGCCACAAGTTCTAATTTTTACCTAAATTTTGTTAACTGAATTCTTCCTTTATTTTTTTGTATTATTTATTTATTTATTTATTTATCGTCATTCTATAAATCTTACTGTTAACGATGGAAGGACAGTTCTCAAACGTTTGGTCTTAAAAAAGATGTCAAAAGCAATCTTTTTCATCATCATTATTATTATTATTATATATATATATATATATATATATATATATATATATATATTATTATTATATATTATTACTATTATATATATAAAAAAAATTTAATTATACAGGGTGATCGAAAAGTCTCTCCGCAGTAGATATAAGATATTTACTTTATTGAAATTTTATATAAGGAGATATAAGCTTAGACTAGCCTAGACTTCGCCAATATTTTGTTAAAGATTTCACGATATCGTACAATTTTCATTAAAATATTTAACTTCTTGTATGATTGCATTTTTGTCTTATAGCGTCATAGTTGCGGAGTGACTTTTCGATCACCCATTATATATAGAATGTTAAAAGAAAATAAACATTTTTACCAAGACTGCTTATTTCACTTTTATCGCATCCAAATCACTCATTCCATTTTCCCCAGAAGGTGTAAGAAATTTTAGCTTCGAGACACGAAATGACAGTTATTAATAAAAGTAATCGAAGGCATGTTTCAGTCATCTGAAAAAAAAGTGTGAAATGTGAGTGCACTTCCGCCAATATCGAGTTCACAAAATAGGGAAGCATTTATATCTATCTCATTAATTAGTAAGATGAGGTTAGTATGGTTACAAAAATGTAGAATGGAATGAGGGAAAGAATGCGAGGGTGGTAGAGGTGAGGATGGGCACTGACACTGAGGGAGGGGGTGAAGAGTGGCACTCCTGATTATATATTAAATGTTTGTCTACGGTCTAGTCTTGTTCCATATTCGAGTGAGGATTCTATATTATTTTTACATTATATATATATTAGGGTGGCCCTTATTTTTCAGCTTTTGAAATTACTTGCTCCCAACCCCTAATCTTCTTCAAATATATAAAAAAGTGCTCTGTGCAAAATTTTAGCTCAATTGGGCTATATGAAGGTGGCCCCCAAAGGCCCTAAATTTTCAAAATTCACCGATAATTGGTATTTCTAATATAAAACCTTTATAATTCATTTGCAAACTTTGTTTGGGAAAATAATCACAAAGCATAATCGAAAGTGAATTTTATTTACAACAAATAATTACGCCGCTTATATAGGCCGCAGGCGCAGAACTTTCTAGAACCTTCCAGAAGCGGTTTTTTTACGCACTTATGATACTTTTCAATTTCCGTGAATATCTCGTCCAATTTTGGTTTTAAGTAAATAATGGTTATAACTAAATTTATTGTAAATTGAATTCTCTTTCGATCATATTCTATATTTCTTTCGAATAAAACACTGTACAGAAGATAAAAACGGTTTTATATGAAAAAATATCAATATTGTTAAAATCTGAAAATTTAGGGCCTTTGGGGACCATCTTAATTTTGTCTGATTGAGCTGAAATTTTACACAGAGCATTTTTACATGGATTAGAACAACTTTGGAGGTTGGGAGATGAAAAATATTTCATTTCAGAAAATCAAATACAACTAAGGGCCACCCTAGTGTATATATATATATATATATATATATATATATATATATATGTATATATATATATATATTAGACTTTCCCGCCAAAACTTTTATTTGAAAAGTGAAAGTCTCACCCCCTAAAATTGTTACCACTATCATAATATACGCGCGCACTAAATTTCAATAATATCTACGTACTTTTAGTGGTGCCGACAGCCTCTTGTATTTTTCATTTATTTATTACATATATTTATTTTGTTATTCGTATTACAAATATTGCGTGTAAACCATACCTATTCACACTCGCGTGCATTGTGTTCCACATGTTTCACTGTGTAACTGCGTATGTTGAGTAGAAACACGTCTTTTGACCTGACGTCATTACTGGTGACGTCATTGTTTAAGACGCAGTGAGAGAGTGATGCGCAAGTGTTTTCCCTTAATATTTGCAGATTTTATCCTTCACCATGTCAGATTCAATTAAAACAAGAAAAAAACTGAAATATGGCTGATTGGACAGCCAATTGACACAATTGGCAGTAAGAAACTTCCATCCAATGGAGATGTACTACGTCGGCTTTTCTGTCTCACAAACAGTAAAAAAACATTGAAAGAAGCATCCAACATAGTTTATGCTGAAATTTTTGAGATTTGGGACAAGGCGAAAATACCCACCAGAACCAAACAGCATGTACTAACGAAAATTCAGAAAATGTATGAGAACTTCAGGTCACTTCAAAAATCAAAATCAAACCGTAATCAAAATCAAATTAAAAAAGAAACTGAATTCCAAGGTAGCTTAAATAACCTTTTTGATATAGCTCACGTAAATGCTTTACAAATGATGTCAAATGAGGAAGATAGATCATTCCTATAAGCTCAGAGAGAAAAAGGGAGGCGAGGTTACATGACTGATATTAATAAGAAACTGGTCACTAAGCAAATGCGACAACGGAAAAGAGATGAAAGACAAACTGCACTAAAAGAAGCCGAGGCATTGCGAAAGAAATTGTCATCAGTTGTTGTTCATTTCAGTGATAACAGTTCAAGCAGAAGTAGTGATGAGCAACCAGAGCCAGGCACATCGTACACTCCTGAAATTACATCCAAACCTTCAAGCAGCACAATATCAAATAAGCGTAAGCGCATCGTAACACCTGATCTGGCAATGGCATTAGTTCGAACAAAAACAAGTGATTGTAGTGCTGTTATGGTGCTTTCAGCTGCTGCAACTTCTCTTGGACATGATATTGACAATGTCGCTTTGAGCAGAAGTATTCTACAGAGGGCGAGGAGTGATGTACGCAAAAAAATTGCAAATGACATTAAGCAAACCTTTATCTCTGACGTTCCGCTTACCATTCATTGGGATGGTAAAGTAATGCAAGATATAACAGGTGATGAAAATATAGATAGGCTAGCTATTCTTGTATCCGGTGGAATTTGCGAGAATGTATTCAAGCAATGTGTTTTGATACTACTGCTAGCAATACTGGCCAAAAAAATATCTTTGCATGTCTGTTAAATCAGCTTACCAAATAGCATCTATGGAAGCCGTTGTTGTCTTGGCCGTTTTAAACCCTTTTCTTACCGGTTTATGAAGTGTATAAGTATCCTGCTCCCGCTAAAACCTCTCAATATCTTTTTTCCCTACTCCGTAAACACCTCTGTACAGTCTATTAAGCCTCCAATGAGACGGGGTTAGAAATATCATAATAGCGTTTACTTAATATGTTAGCCACTTGCGTATTTTAGAGACACGTGGATAAGGTTCGCCGTTTGTTCTCTTCTTTCTCCTCTTCAGAGACGCTACTGCTGTGGGCGATGGCGTACTCAGTTGTGACACATGCGAGACTTGATCCAAGTCTTTTAACCTATTCAGATTACCTATCAATGTTTTGGGACATTATTTGTTGTAGTCTTGCTTTAATATACTTCCATCCTGATGGTGAGGGCCTTTCCCACTTTCTCACCAGATCATGGACAATGTCGACGATATTGGATCCCTGTACCCTTGTTCCTTCAACAATGACCTCGCCTTTATCGCTCCACTGTATGATGGGGTCCTTAAGACTTAAGCCTTTATTCCTTAATATGTGGAAGACTACTTTTTAATACATGTTGGATGTGCTGCGTTCCGTTATTCTTTGGTTGGTCATCTTTAACGTCAGGCCCAGGTCCTATGTCGCCATGCTCAGCGTTGTTCGCGCTGTGCCTAATAACCACAGGGAGCTCTGTCGGATTCTTATAATCTTCATACTCATGAAGAAATTTCTGCAAAGCCTCTTGGTACAAGATCCTTTTCTCATCAGGTGACTTTTCACTGTTTAATAGGGCTAACAACTCGCTTTCCATTCTTTTAAGCCTACTTTTACGAGGCTACTTTTTAATACATGTTCGATGTGCTGCGTTCCGTTATTCTTTGGTTGGTTATCTTTAACGTCGGGCCAGGTCCTATGTCGCCATGCTCAGCGTTGTTCGCGCTGTGCCTAATAACCACAGGGAGCTCTGTCGGATTCTTATAATCTTCATACTCATGAAGAAATTTTGCAAAGCCTCTTGGTCAAGATCCTTTTCTCATCAGGTGACTTTTCACTGTTTAATAGGGCTAACAACTCGCTTTCCATTCTTTTAAGCCTACTTTTACGAGGTTCTAGAGCCGTGTCTAGATTCTTTAAACTTTGCTATGAAGCATACACCTCGTGCGGAATCACTACCACTTTCTTCATTATATTAATCTAGTCAGTAAAGGTCCCGAAACTGAAAATAAGATGGGGAGGAATGATCCCCCTCTTTGTACAATAATTCGCTTATCCTTCCCCACAGTTTGACTTTTACGAGCGAGCGCACGTATTATGTTCTTGTAACGACGTAAGCGAGCCTTCTGAGGGGGTTTCATTGGCACATTACATTTATAACATTAAGACAGATTTCAGAGATGCATTTTAAAAAGTCGGAGTCGATATTTTTAACAAACATCTGTTGTAGTGCCCGGAGCAATCATTTATTGATTTTTATTAATTTACGATATTTCTTCTGCCTATTTGTCATTCGAGAATATACACCGTTTCAGGATCGTTTGGGAATATATTCGTTCTTAGAAGCACCCAAAACGTGTTTCGCGGGTGAAGGTCACAAAGCAAATATCCGTAAATCTGACTTGTGGCTTCTTTATAAACCTCCAAAAAATCCTCACGCTGATTCGGGAACATTTGATTGACTAATACCCCAATTTGTGACACATCTCTACGTTGTGCGAATAAGACTAGATATTTTGTATTTAACGACACATCACGCATGTATCTATTTTTGAAAAATAGATTCTGATTGATGAAGAATACGCTTATGTTAAGATGGCAGGAGAACACTGTAAATGTTTCCGAAAATGTTTTATCCATTACCAACATGAGATCGTCAAATACAGTAACTGTATGCTCATTTTCCTTTAACGAATTAACGTCATATACACCTTTGTGGAACAAAATATCATCTTGGTACTCGTTGAACACTGATTGATACGTCGAATAATACCATATTACTTTATGCACAAATTTTGAGAAAATCTCCCCCTTATCTTTAATACAGATATAATACATGTGGATGGGCTTGTGAACCTGAATTTTTCTACAGATTCTATCTCTAACACGTCACACCCCTAAGTGGGTCATTTACAAAATATAACAAAATTGAAGTGCTGCTCCTTATATTCTTTTTTCTTCTTCCACAGAACCGTGAATGACGCGACGATGTATAGCTCCCCATCATCGATATTACAGATGACCCCGATGTACGTGTAGCTACAGACTCCATTCCCGCTGACGAACCCTCACCAGCGATACCTGTAGCACGCGACAATTCAAAGCGGAAGCATGAAGAAGAGCCTTCCACGTCAGGTATAAAGCGTGACAGGATTGCGCCGGTTATTAGGCCGTCAGGAAGAGAACCCCAACTCTCCACGTATTACGACACAACCCCCACAATAGTACCTTCCTCAAATATACCCCGTTTTTCCTCTTCAGTTCCGGGTACTTCCTCCACACCAGCAGCTTCTCATGCTGTGGAGGAAGGTATAACATTCGAGTTGGTGCGCATCGCTACCCCCACCTCTGCCCTGACTAGAAATCGGTACGTGGTCAGGGTTGACCCTGTTTCCCTGTATAGCAACGGTGTTGGACTGCGACGCGTAGTTGAACGTATTTTGGAGTTTGCCCTTCAGAACCACGACGAACGTGAAGTCCGGAAGAGGTTGTCCTTTAGGTTCGGGTCAGATGACGGGGACGTAGATGATTTTTGGGTGGTAATACCGTTCAGACGCTTGGCCGCTGTAGACATAGAATATATCTTGGGCCGTATAATGCAGGCCTCTCAAAGTAGTACAGCCTTCGATATGGACAACTTCATGGTAGATATTGACAGAGTATTCCGGGTTGCGGGTCATTCCGCCACACCTTATACTCTTAATTTCAATTCTCAAGCTATTTACAGAAAGCATTTAAACGTCGATCGTGGTTGCGGCTTTATAGCAATAGTCTTAGCTCATATGTTCACTGTACTTAATACAATCGCGTAGAATATCTGGCTTCCTACGGTTGTGCAGCTTGCCCTTAAACTGGCTTCAGATTGTAAGCTTGAGTTTGAGTGTAATATGGGCCCTGAAGAGCTGAGAAGGGTCGAGCAGGAAATGAATGTTCGTATAGTTGTATTTGGAATGGATGATCGTCGTAGAACTGTGTATGTTTTTAAAAGCTGTGTGAGAAATCGTATAAGACTCTACTTATTTTAGGATTGTCAGGAACATCGTATCTCCCCATCCGTAATATAAGGACTCTCTACGCTAGTTATGGTAAAAGTCGAAAATATGGAATGCATCATGATTTATGTAAGGGATGTCTCGAGTTTGCGGATGATATGATGAAACATTGTAAGGATGCTACATGGTATGTGAGCAGTGTAAAAGCCCCAAAAGGTGAAAGTCGTGTAGTTGAAACCGAGAAGAGGGAATGTAATGTGTGTAGACGTACATTTTTCAATAATAAATGCTTTGAGCTCCATAAATCAATTGGCACTTGCAGGAAAATGAGAATCTGTGATGTGGCATGTTTCATACGATGGATAATTGGTAAGTTTGTGCATAAATGCGATGAAATTCACTGTTCTACATGTCATGAAAAATATAAGGCGGATGAAGTGAACATGTATGTTATATGAAAGATGCTAAGCCTAAAAATAACCCTTGTATAAACGTGTACTACGATATAGAAACTTACACGAACGCTGAAACAAAGAGGTTATTCCACATTTACTCGTAAGTCAGACTATCTGTGATGAGTGCATGGAGATCGAGTGTGATGAGTGTCACAAATGTGGGAAACGGACAAACGTTTTTAAAACGATTGCACATGACAGCCCTGTGAAACACTTTGTATCCTGTATTGTGAAATTAGCGGACAAGTTTGAAAAAAATGAGTGAATAATCTTGCCCATAACGGAGCAAAATTTGACATACAGTTCCTTTATAAGGAGTTGCTTGAACACGAGTCGTCTGCGATGTTTACAGGTGATCCCTTGAAAAGAGGCAACAAACTAATACAGATGCAGATAAGAGGTAATGTACAGTTTATAGAGACCCTGCTGTTCACACCTTGTAAATTAGCAAAGCTACCCAAGGTCATGGGTGTAGCCGCTGAAGTTTCAAAAGAGTATTTCCCTTCCACATTCATCACTAGCAAAACTTTAAATTACGTAGGACTACCTCCACCCAAACATTACTTAACTACACCAACATGAGTGATAGTGAGCGTGAAGATTTTGACCACTACTACGACAGTTTTAATGAAGCTAGTCCATACAATATAGCTGATGAATGTGAACTTATTGCGTGAATGATGTGCGCGTGCTTAGAGTATGTTTCCAGGCCTTTAGAAGGACGTACATAGCCCGTTTCAAATGCGAACCTTTGCAAGTCGCAAGCACGATCGTCTCATTATTTTTTACGGGGTTCAATAATAACTTCATGCCTAAGACACCTTATCCGTCATTCACAGAAACAATCCCCACAGTTATGGGCACAAGGCTATTTACTGGCTCATACACCTACAGCAACAGATCAGGGTATACATAAAATACGCCCGCAACACGGAGGAAGTACCCATTAAGGTCAATGGTCGTGTTTTTTGTGTTGATGGCCTGAGTGAGGATCCAAACACTGGCGAGAAGACTGTGTATCCCTTTAACGGCTGCTAGTGGTATGGATGCCTACACCCTGAGTGTGCCGTCACAGGGGACCTCTATGGATGATTCCCCACCGAAAGCCTCGCATGGACCCGTGACCGTGATCAACTTATGGGCTTCCAGTTCACTCACAAGATCGTGTGGGAGCATGAGTATGATACATGGATGGAAACAGATGGCCAGTACCGTGAAGAAATAAGGGCCATCAAACGTTCACTGGTGTTGGACCCCCTCAAATGCGGTGACAGCTTGTTTGGAGGGCGTACAAACCCATTCAATCTATACTTTCCGCCTACGGAGGGCGTGAAACTCCATTACTACGACTTCTGTTCTTTATATCCCTACGTGATGAAGAACAATTCGTACCCGTAGGTGCATCTGAAAAAATGGTGGGTCCCACCATGCCAACCATCAAGGAGTTCTCAGTAACTTGAGTGAACGCTACTTTGGACTCTCTTTCGTAGACGTGCTCCCACCTCGCGATTTATGGATGCCGATCTTACCCGTCGTTATAGATCACAAACTATAAGAGAGAATAACGGTGATTGTAATCATACAACCAATCAGCGTAAGATCAGAGGTGTATATACAAGCCCTGAGCTGGACCTAGCCGTTCGCCATGGCTACAGAATATTGAAGATATATGAGGTGTGGAGGTTTCAGAAGCTATCCAACCTTTTCACACCATATAGAAACGCTTTTTTGAAGGGTAAAGTAGAAGCTTCGGGATATCCGCGAGCTGATACCGAAGATGAAAAATCGGCTTATATTCAGCATTACCGTGCCCATGAAGGTATACAGCTTGACCGATCCAAAATTGTTAAGAATCCTGGCAAGCGCTTTAGTGCAAAGTTGTGTCTAAACAGTCTTTGGGGAAATTTGCACAGAACACTGGCAAAGGGAACGTTCATTTGGTACAAAGTTAAGGTGAAGTCTGGGATTATGGAGATCGTGAATGTAGGTAATACTTACATAATAAGTACAACATCACCGAACTGGCCACAGATACCTCACGGGTTACAACCATACCTGTAGCCGGCTTCACAACGGCCTACGCCCACATCAAGCTTCGGGGACTTCTGCACTCTCTTGGGCGGAGGGTGCTGTACGCTGACATAGATAGCGTAATATTCACAGCGAGGGAGGGTGAATACATGCCAGTTATTGGGGAATTCCTCGGAGAGTTCACTGACGCGATCAAGGATAAGTATGGTGATGATGCATACGCTGACTCATTTATATCAACAGGACAAAAAACGTATGGAGTACGGGTGAAGGTGGGGGAGGATATGAAATATATCTGAAGGCTAAGAGTATCACGCTTAACCATGCGAACCGACGAGTCGTTAACTTTGACCCGTTGAAGGATCTAGTGTGCTTGGAAGACGAGGGCGACCAGCCACCCCATCTGACTGTGTGGACCCACAATTTTCGGGCGCAGAAACTGTGGTGTGTGAAGGAACTTAGGGGCACGAAGGTATGCCGTAACATCTATAGGTAACGTTGCCAGGTGCCTGGTACCTGCGATACCGTAACCTTTGGATACCTTAATCCTTGATTGTATATATATATATATATATATATATATATATATATATATGTGTGTGTGTGTGTGTGTGTGTGTGTGTGCGTGTGCGTGTGTACAGGAGAAAGTTCTAAGCTCCGCCTCCTGTATGATCAGTCACGTGACTCCTACTAAAACCTGGGCATATCTCTTCCCTGCATGTTCAGTTGTCCGCTGCAAGCCGTGGCTCTCAGACGTATTTTACCACGTTGATGAAAATTAGTAATGGCTACATTTAATATTGCGTGTTCAACGTTTATGAAGTGGTATTCGGCAAAGTGTGAGATGTGGTGGATACTGAAAGACTCTATTCCACCTTCCTTTGCTACTTTAAAGGCTACATTGAACCATGCGAAGGAACAAGAAGTACAAATACTCTACGGCTATTCCGGCGAGGGCATTGTAGGATTTCGTAGTACAAGCGGCGTATTGAAGTATGTTGTAGACCTAACCTTTATAAAAGCTCACATATACCGTGAAGTAGAAGAAACAACACGTGCAGAAGATAAGCAACGGTGATGGTTACTGAGTCTTGCTGATGAGTGGTATGACAAGCGATATTATGTCATGTTACATCATACCGAGTACTCGTACCCTACGGTTGAGAATGTAAATCTTGTCATCATGGAGCATCTTAAGTATTTTTATCACTACATTAATATATATCATGACGAGGTTTGTATGAGGTTGTGGCTAAAGGCCGGTGCGAGTTTTTAACAGAATTTAGAGACGAGTATCGTCTGCTTAGCCAAAAAAAAGAAAAAAATATGGGCATATGTTTCTCTCAAATAGTGCACCGGATTGTGAATAAAATGTGTTTAGTTCGTGAAAATGAGCGAAAATATCTGGTGCGCATTCTGGGGAGTGGGAGTGATAAAACATTAAAACCAGTATTGCTTCATGTATCGGAAAATTTCTCTAAACGATTGCCCCCGTATAATGGGGCACAAGTATTCACATGACTCTTTCATGTTGGAACAAACCCGTACACGATTCAACAGTTTATGGTGTGGCTCGCCCCCACCCGTTGAGCTGAGCCGCCCACCCGTATACCTCACCCTTCCGAAACACACGAGCTCGAGGAAACCCGTACACGTTTCACCCGTGTAACTCACTCCTCCACGCCTGTTCCCCCTAACTAAACAGCGCACCTGATGCTCATAGTCATCTCAGATCTTGAACCGACTGGACGAGCACACCTCGAATACGATAGAACTTCTTTTGAGAAGCATTCTCAATGCCGTGTACGATATGTCTGTGACAAAGTCATTGCGCCTGTTCAGGCATGAAACCGGTACCATTAACTATGTACTTGAGACGATTTGCAGGCAAGCAACCAAACGTAATGTTATTTATTTAAGTGTTGAGGAGATGAATAGAATCTTCGTAATAGTTGAGAAGTGGGGTGAGGACCGTTATAAAATACCTGCAGGTGTGGGTACAAGAAAAGAACAGACTAGTGATGCCCCCTCATATGCCGTTGTTTGTACGTTGTGTATAAATAACGATCAGCCATGCATTGATATACGACTGATGTGGAAGAATGCATCTGATAATAACGTTCTTGTCCCTACGCGAAACCGTTTCATCCTCGACAGAATGTTTGAAATCGTCGGATTCCGCAAGCTGAAGCCTATGTTTGACGCTCGTGTTACGGATATGATTTATTTTGACACGGTTCTTGAATATGCATATACCGCTGTGCTCGATGGATTTATCGAATGTAGGAATGAACAAGGCGAGAATGGTCTAGAGTTGGATGCTTATTTAAAAGGTTTAGACTCTTCGAAATAGCCCGAACTTTGGTACAAAGGACTTCAGCGGTACAGGGCAGAGCTCACCTACACTGTTCACCCTGAAGAGTTGTATCTCTATATAATGAATAGCTGTCGTTACAACTTGGCAGATTATTTCAATTGCCGCTATGAAGAGTGAAGAAGAGTTCACGATTGAAAAGCTCGGGAAGGTAAGAAAAAACCCTCGATTGGGAAGGAGTGTTTATAAACTTGTATTTAATAATGACGTGATAGCTAACGATGCCCTCTTTGTGTTTGCTTTTTAGTGTCTTTTGGCTGTGTTTAAAGATAACTTACCAACCGAATGTAAAGTGGGCACAAAAATAGTATTGAATGATATGAAGGCCATTTATATCGAGTATAGTTATCCGTATAACTTGAGCGGCGAAATAATGTTAAGCCGTATTTACCGCGTAGTGCAAAGCAATAATGATGTGACTGTAGACTCGATTACGTGTGAGTTTAATGTTTTGCGCCGTAGAACATATAAGTATTTTATGTATAGTTATTTTCAATATATTTAATTATTTAATATAATTGTGTGTATATATATTTTTCCTGTACTAATATGTTGTTGATTATACTCCTTCGTTTTGTATATTATTATTTTTCTATTTTCAATATTATTATTTTCAATATATTTAATTATTTAATATAAGTGTGTATTAAATATATATATATATATATATATATATTTTCTGTACTAATATATTGATGGTTATACTAAATCGTTTTGTATATTTTTTATTATTATTATATATATATATATATATATATATAATATATTTCTCGTTCGTATTTCTAATGCATTTTATTATTACTTTTTTTTATCATATATATTCCATCGTTTGATTGTATATTTATTTTCTATATATTTCGTGAAATTGATTCCAATAATTCGTCTAATTAAACAGAATGATGTAATGGTGTCTTATTTAATTCTTTTGGTTGTAAACGACATTATTATTTAATTATACCAAATGGCTGCCTTGTAAACCGACTGACGGATTTCTAAACCATCTGTCAAGAATATCTGAATAGCGCAATCTGGCAGTTGAAAAGGTAACACTCCTCTCTCTCCTCTCTCTCTTAGGTTAGGTATACCCCTTTGGGGGGGTGAGGCCGTCCCACTTCTCCCCCAAAGAGGTCTCCCCCAGCAAGCTGGGGGAGTTCATTGCAACTTGGTGGATAACCCCTCCCCCTTGTTGCATAACCTCTTGCACCATTTCCTTTGCAACATTGAACAACATTTGCAATTGCATTGCACTCTAACATTTTGCGGTCATACTACTAACCTCGGCAGCTCACCACCCTTTTGCCTTCTTCTTCACCCCTGTTTTTGCAAACCTACACACATACTCCTTGCATTCCTCATTATTCCTGGTGCATATACCACATCTCACTCATATTCATTTGCGCTGCAACTTGTACACTCAATTCATCATTTACGTTCCTGGCATACTCATCCGCTGCCTCTCTCACTATTAACTTTTACACTGTAATTCTTTCGTGATCCACCTTTTTCCCCATTCACTCTCTTCCATTCTCTACACAATCTCACTTTACAGAGGAGAGGAGGGGCGACAATCTTCACCTTCGTGAAATGAGGAATCATCGCACGGAACATTTGAAAGGTTGAAAGGAAAGGACTATCCTTTCATACCTCGCACTACGCGTGTGTCACATACTTCACATACTTCTTTTAGCATAATTCTTTTCACGAGCACATAATCTATCAAACTTCTCTCACCATTTATATAATTTGTTCTATGCCAAGAACATACAGTATGTATCCTCTTATGTTCAAATAAGGAATTTGTTACACATAAAAACATAACTCTTTCAGCCTACACCCATTATTATTCACTCCTGGCACACCATGCTTCTACAACACCTCATCCTCCAGACCCTATCAACTTTCTCATTCATATCTCCTATCACAAACATTCTATAACATTTAGGCACCGTTCCGATTACACTATCAACTCTCTCCAGAAACTTTCTTTATTAGCCTCACATTTATCATCACACGGTGCATATCCAACCACTACTACCGACACTTTCATTCTCGCAAACTTAAATTTCACACACACATTTCTGGAACTGAAACACGAGAAATCTCTCATCGCTTCATACCATTTATCATTTTTCATCACGTTCACACTTCCAATAGTTTCACTTATACTAGTATATTATAATAGTTCATGATTTTTAATTTGAAGTGAGCAATGATTGGCATGGAATTATATGTAATTCAGATTTTAAACAACCACGTTATAATGGTAAAAGAAAGTATGCGTAAGGCCGTTGTTTGAGGCCGAACTACTACTTTTTGGAAGAATGGTTTCACTGTCCTCAGCAAAGCACTCTACGTTTTAAAAACTAACATAAGTGATGATACTGCGCAAGAACGACAATTATTTCACTAAACAAATCGTGATATTTTAAGAAAAACTATTTAAAACAAAATCGCTCCACTCTCTAATCTTTTATACATTTTTGAGGAAATGTTACGCGTAGTCACGTAAATAATACAAAAAGAGCTCTTAACATTGAAATCCCTTAATGAACAGCCTATTCTAAAAATTTTAATTTACTTGTCAAATGAACAATAATAAAAGTAATCACAATTCAAGTTATATTAACCGTGGACAAGATTTCGATATTAATGAGTTGACCCAAAACTGTAGTTTTAATCAAAATATTTTTAGAAAATTTTCTTTTACTATTAATGAATTTTCTTTTCGGGGGTTGTAATTTTCGGAAGGGGTTGTACTTTAGTTGAAGTTGAGAACTTTCTTTAAAACCTCCCCTATTGTCTTTTTTAATGTCAAGATAATAAAACTACAAATTTGTATAACCGCCAATACTTTATTCGGGTTTGGAGGTTAAATATTTTATGGAAAGTGAGAAGACTGAAAATAAACATACAATGCGATACTTATAGTTCACAATAAAACTTAATAATAATAATAATAATAATAATAATAATAATAAAAGCTAAACATTAGGTAATTTATTCAGTGACAATATTTTAAAAGTCATTTTCATTATCAATATTGAACAAAGGTCTCAGGTAGTCGAATTAATAATTCAGAATGTTTAAGAAGAAAGCACAAATCCATAGGCATGTAAAACATTTTCGCTTACAAAATATTTACATATAATGTTGGACTAATCCGAGAATGAGTACCTAATTCACGTAAATCATATTGTGGACCAACACTATATGAGCGTATACGAGAGAGAGAGAGAGAGAGAGAGAGAGAGAGAGAGAGAGAGAGAGAGAGAGAGAGAGAGAGAATTGTAAAACTAAACATTAAAGATTAAATTTGTGCTGTATTTTTATGCTTCTACATAGCACACAGCTCTTGCATCCGCAATGTCACATTTGTATGTAAAGATGTCCATTAAATATGCATCCATTTGCATGCATCTTCCGTTGACTACATGGTCATATACAAGGAGGTGATAGTAGTCTCCTGTTTTGAAATCTAAATACAAGAAAAAATAAAGTTAAAAAAATTTTATTTTATTTTTTAAAATTATTACTAATTGTGTTGTATATTTCGCGTGTCTGAAAGACTGATGGATTATTTCAATATGAGCATTATTATCTCCACTGAAATGACTAATCTTTTGTATTCCGCATAGTTTCATGCTACCATCGTATTTTTAGAAGGAACAGCGGTTCGATGGCAGCTGACAGAAAAGTTACATACTATAATATTTATGATTGGACTAATTTCTGTCGAAATAATAATAGTACCTGAAGTTAACAAATAATCTATAATGGGTAAAAATTACTTTCATAGCATTGTCTTTAAAAATCTGTACTTAATGCATCATGAAGCCTGTCTGTCGCATTTTTGGCGATCGTATCATTCATTGTCATTTTTAGTTTTTGAGACTCAGATTTCACGACTTGCCTCAAACCTGAACTTAGTCTAGATCTGTCACTTGAGTGGATATTTCCTTTAAATAGATTATGTATATTTAGAGTTTGCACGCATTTTTAACTAAAGTTTAATCGAAAAAAACTCTTTAAGATGTGCAAACAGACAACTTGTACATAAAAATTGCGAGAGGACGTGCAAAGTACTGATACAGAAGAGAATTGAATTCAAGTGTTGATAACAAACTTTACCTGTTCCATCTATCCATTCCCAGTCCAACTCATTTAATATTAACGGATACCAGGAGTAAAGAGAAATTTGCCTCTCGAGAAAATCAAACATACGCTGGTTGTCTTCAAGAGTCTTCGGTATGAATATACTTGCACCTAAAATCTCACAGCTTGCCATTGAATCGATGAAATTCAAGTCTTCCTTTGAAGTAAAAGCTAATCTACCATCAGGGAAATACTCGCAAGGAAATTCAACTCCACAACCTGTAAAATAGACTTCATTATTCAAAGTCTGCCTAATGCAAAGAATAATGGAAATGGCACCGAGTGCTCTCTCTCTCTCTCTCTCTCTCTCTCTCTCTCTCTCTCTCTCTCTCTCTCTCTCTCTCTCTCTCTCTCACACACACACACACTTTTTGTTTTATCGGTTTTATTTTTTACTCCATGCAAAACTCTTTACCTCGCTTCCAAAGTGAAATACATTCTGTTCCACTCTTCTTTCGCCAAAATCTCCATTTTAGGCGACTTCAGTGCTCACCACCATCATCACCACAACCACCACCTTTGCCTTCCTCCCATTTCGCTGACATTCCTGGTGAACTACCTAAAAGATTTTCTATCCTAAATGACCTGGAGCAGATCATACAGATCTTAATCGTATCCCTGATCACCTTGGAGATAGGCCCAACATTCTGGGTTTATTTATCACCACTCACCCTTCTTAATATGTCAAACTTTTTCTCCGTTGAATTCCTCCGACCACAATCTTATATCTGTTTCCTGTCTTATCGCTCCAGTTCGGCCTTTGAATCTTCCCAAGTGCCTTTGGCACTTTGGTACCGCCAGTTGGGAGGCTCTATTAGACCTTTGATTTCCCATGGAATGATTACTGCTTTGCTGCCTCCTTGGCCGGGGACCCTCCGAGTGAGCTGAACGCATCACGGAGGTGATTCTCTCGGCCATGGAGGCATATATTGAATATTCTTTTGCTACTACTAATTAAAAAAAAACCTTGGTTTAACTTTGCTTGCTCTAATGTTATCCGCAACAGAGAAAGCTTTCAGAAGGTGCCGTCGCCATCCAACTCCTGACTTTCACTCTGCTTATATTTCTGCCCAGAATCATGTAAAATCTGTTCCCTGACTCGTCAAAAATTCCTTCATCGGAAAAAATGTGAAAACATATCCAGTTCAATTTCTTCTCGCTCTTTCTGGCATCTAGCCAGGAAGCTCTCCAACAACTTTACTTCTGTCCCTCCTCTTTTCCATTCTGACGGCTCAGTTGCCCTCTATTTACCTATATAAAGCTGAACTCTTCGCCCAAACTTTCGCCTCCAAATCAGCCCTCTGGCTGAATTATGTCTAAAATTAGAACCTCTTCCATAGATGTTTTCTCTGCCCTACGTGGAGTCAACTCAAAGAAGGCGTACGGTCCTGATGAGGTCCCTTCTGTTTTCTTAAGAACTGTGCTTCTGTAATTACACCCTGCTGAGGCAAACTCTTTCGTCTTTGTCTTTCATCTGATACTTTTCCTTCTTGTTGGGAGTTCGCTTTTGTTCAGCTTGTCCTAAAGAAGGGCAACTGCTCTCAACCCACCAACTATTATCAAATTCGCTTGATTTCTTGCCTTTCTGAAGTTTTTTATTATATCCTCAACAGGAAGATTCTAAAACACCTCTCTTCTAACAATCTTCTTTCAGATCATCGGTATGGATTCCGCAAGGGACGTTCTGCTGGTGACCTTCTTGTACTCGTATATCTCTCTGACTCTTAGTCATCCTTCTTTCGGGATTTTGGTAAAACCTTTGCTCTTGCGCTAAACAATCTTTTGATAGAATCTGGCACACATCCTTAATTTCCAAACTGCCTTCCTTCGGTTTCTATCGTTCTATCTGCGCTTTCATCTCTGACTTCCTTTCTGGCCGAGCTATAGTTGCGGTTGTAGATGGCGACTGTTCTTCTCCTGAAGCTATTAATAGTGATGTTTCACAGAGTTCTGTCTTGTCACCCACTGACACTTACTGTCCTACTTACTGTCCTATCCACACTTAAGCCGGTGATTCCACTCTTCACTTTTTCATCCGCTTCACAAAGCGTTGCTCTCAATAAACACGCAATGCTTCCCGTGGGACGGCTATGGTGCACCTGACCTCTGATCTTTCTACTATCTCTGAATGGGGCAGATAAAATCTTGTGGCTTTCAATCCCTCAAAAACTCAGTTCCTTCATCTGTCTACTCGTCACATTGTTTCACACAACTATCCCCTTGCCTTCAACAATAAACAACTCAATCCTTCCTCTTCTCTTAACATTCTTGGCGTTTCCTTTTCTCGTGATCTTTCCTGGAACGTTCACATGTACTGTACTCTGTTTCTAAAAAGCTTCTTAGAGGTAAGGTGTGCTGTACCGACTCCGCAGTTTCTTCATCCCATCCCCTCACTTGCTGTCTCTGTACAGGGATATTGTTCCCCCCTGTATGGAGTATGCTTTTCATGTGTGGGGTTGCTGAACCCACACAGCTCTACTTGACCGGTTGGAATCAAAGACTTTTCGTCCCCCTGTCTATGACCTTCAATCTTTCAAAAGCAGTCTCGAAGACTTTGGACCTTGATTTTGGCTCTCTTCTTCCTTAATGGAGGGGCGTTTTTGCGGGCATTCGCCCTTAGCCCCTTCTTACTGCATTAATATATATATATATATATATATATATATGGGATTGAACTCAAAATGGTCCCCTGAGGTTTTTTCATGATACACACAGACCGTGCATGGAACAAGAAACTCTTCTGGGATACCCGTTGCCCACGTCGGGCTAACATCATGAAAAAGAAAAATCTATCGTGTTTGTCATTTACCATTACTTATTCGGACTATAGTGGATTTAATTTTCCCAGAAGAGTTCCTTGTTCCATGCACGGTCTGTGTGTATCATATATATATATATTATTATAATATATATATATATATATATATATATATATATATATATATATATATATATATATACTCTATATATATATATATATATATATTATATATATATATATATATATATATATATATATATATATATATATATAATAATTGAAAATAAAGATTCTTATGATTTCTGACTTTGGGACTTCGGAACACCTTGTATTGTTTGCAGTACAACAGATGGCGCATCACTCATGATGAAGTATGGAGAACTGGTTTGTACAGAGCATCAGCTACGTATGTTACGCACATGGAATACATTTTGCAGTTGGACGTGTTCTTTATCGACCCCAAGCAAATGTGACAAATACTTTATCCAGTGATTCAACTGAGGAAAAGTTAATAAATGAGAGTGGTCTGCAACCTGAACAAGAAAATGAGTATAAGGAAGACGAAGATAATTACAATCATGAATAATCCAGTCCATATACTGTACCACACGCATCCATTGAAGATAACCCGTTAATTTCTTCACTACCAAATCAAATTACACTCGTTCATAAAGTGAGAAAATTGTGAGGCATTTTCTTTGATTTGGCGTAAGTAATGACAAGCTACGAATGTTTATTAGATAGGAACATTCTGGAAAGCGGATGACACTGATCCTGGACTGTCGCACTCAACGGAACAGTTTAGTTGATATGACTCCATAAATGTGTGTGCGAAGCTGTGATTGGCATGAACTCATCCTTAGTGTCAATAACTGACAAAGAGTTACAACTACTTAAGGACCTGATCATCATCTTAAACCTTATAATTGCTGTAGAAGCATTGTGTCTAAGGGGTACAAACCTTTTAAAAGCAGACATAATTCTTCGTTTTGTCACAAAAGAATCGAGTGAGAGAAAGGATATTTCTCATCAAATGAAAATTTCTATGAGAGAAGAACTTTGGAGCGCCGACGGAAAAACTTGGTTAGACTTTATAGGTAATTTTTCATGTATAGTTACAGTTTACACTGAAAATAAAATAGTGCTCAGACTGGTGTCTGTTTAGGTCACATTTTTAACCAGACTTATTGTATTATTAGGAAGAGGAGTAAATTTATTATTATTAAAAATATGTAAAAATTCACCGATCAGCTATAGGCTACAGTTATTGTGCAGATGTTACATATTCACTTACCAAATTGCATGCAAAGAAATAAGAATTATCATTTTTATAATATATTACAAATCTCAGTACAAAAATTATCGTCGAAATTAACTGATGGGTGAAAAACTGAAGAGTTTCACGTATTAAATGAAATTGTTCCATTTTATGTAAAAAAAAAAGTCTGATAATAAGAATAGGAAACTGCTCAAAGCAGTGACAGATCCGAGCAGCATTCATTTTCACAGTGTATTATAAAAATATTGCAAATGAAATTACACAGAAAATTAGATATATTTTTCTATTTTTCAAGAGAGTGGGTACCGTATTCACTGTTGGTAAAATCAATCAATCTTTTCAGATAAATGCATAACCCCGAAACACTAACAAATCTGGATGACTACGAATTATTTTCTGTGCCATCTAGAGCAGTACTTTTGAAAACTGCAAAGAACTTGATGGAAAGACTTACTGAAGAGGACTGCGAAGAGCAGCAGGTTGATGGTGGCATTGTTACCAATCAGTCAAGTAGTTCACCTTCAACTTCAAATCTATTTATTCCAGTTTTTGAGATAGAAAACCTCTCGAGTATTCTTGAAATTGAAATCAGACAATCCATTGCCGAGAAGAAAGGAAAAAACTCGGAAAAAAAACCCAACTGGAATCAGTTGTTGTCCAAAGAGTTTTTCATTTATGAGGCTTTGGCTACTATCTGCTGAGCAGATTGGCTGGTGAGGGAAGCTATTTTGGGGCCTCTTTGCGAGTGACCCATTGACCACTTTGGGCTTCCATCATGA
>JAJOZX010000455.1:1267500-1397500 GCA_023014485.1 Bathynomus jamesi | reverse complement strand
TCTTTCTCACCCTTCCTCCTCGCTGTAGCTCTCCATTTCACTGTATTAATTCCTGCAATCACTGTGTTACAGAAACAGAAAAAAACAGCATAATTTCATTGAACAAGTTTTTTAACAAATAATTCAGTACAGTTATTCCACGCGCGTGAATACTTACAGCTCAGCATTATATAGTAAAAATAACCTGCAAAACTGAACTCCATTGTCTCAAACTTGGAAGAGTGTTGGATACCAGTGAATTTCAAATACTGTTCTAATTTTGTGAAGAGAAAAAAAGATGCACTTGCTAAAATTTTTACAACAGTAACTTCCTTTAGGTTATGCTCTTAAAGATGTTAACCTCATTATAGTTAATAGAAATGTCCTTTTCTCTGGCCAGCAGCATGGGGTCTGACAGCCTGTCTTCCTTGGAAAAGTTGCGAACCTTTGATATGACTAGCTTTAGTTTAGAAAAAAAGCGCTCCACTGTAGCAGTAGATACAGGAAGAGTGGCGTAGATCTTGATCAACTCAAACAGAGTAGGAAAAACAATACTGAGGTTGTTTTTCTTCATGCATTTGAGCATTAACTTGGTGTCATTTTTAGAACTTGGATATGCTGACTAGAACACCTTAAGTTCAGTCAAAAGTTTGTCATGTTCTTCCTCAAAACCATAGAATTCGCAGACAGTGTGAACAGCTTTAACAGCTTCATTTTGCACGTCTTTCCATTTTGAGGGGACTGTTAGGCAGTGTAGGGAACTCCAAATTTTGCCTGTACTACTTTCGTCTTTCCCTCTAAATCTTCTTTGCATTTTATGTTTGGTTATGTCCAAGAAAGCATACCTAATTTTAGTGTGCAGTGATAACCAATTTGCGCAGTAATAATTTTAATTTGTGCAGTGATAAATTAGGTTATATATCCGATATAGAACCTAATGTATCGCAAGAAAGTGTAGTACACCTTTGCACCTTTCACCATTCTAAGGCAGGCTAAAAAAGATTACTGTATTTATATACATAAAAAAGTTACTGAAAAAATGGCACTCCTGAGTCATGGAGGGAAAAGGGCAGGGGCTCAAGCCCCTGTGACATCCCTCTCCTCTGCACGGCCCTGATAATACATATATAATACAAATGTGACATTCATAGTTAAAAATTGCCTCTCCGAGATTTCATGACAGCAGACTGAGAAACCACATCATCAAAGTCAATCATGCGTGTCAGATCGCTTTCAGTGGACATGATGGCAAGGTGTTCAACTTGTTTTGGTCAATAGGTCGCATACAGCACATTCTTCAATAATTCTTCACTGCCATGCGGGCAGTTTCAAGCGTCTCCAAGCCAGCAATTAACACATTTGCCGCTGATTTATTATATACATATATATATAAAATAATATTCGCATATATAATATAATATAATATAATATAATATGGCATAATAATAATAATAATAATAATAATAATAATCTTCAGTAGGCTAATAACCAACCATAAATTGTTAAAGAACTATAAAATTTAAGTTGTTTCTTTTATATATATATATATATACATATATATATACAGGGTGATTCATAAGTCTGTTACCACTGTAATGGTGAATAAAAAATAACTACAAACCACAGTAACCTGTGATGTTTTTTTTTTGAGGTTATTTTTACACAATTACACATTGGCGGCCATAAGGTGGCCATAAGGCGATGTAAACAGGAAGAAGAGTCTATTCGAGCATCAAATGCCTGTGAAGCTCGCATAAATAACGATAATGACAAATTTTGGAAATTTGTTAAGAATCAAACAGGTGTCAAAAATGTCCTCCCTCCGACAATCGATGGGGTGTCGGGGAGGATTAAATTGCAAAGCTGTGGAAAAACCACTACTCTAACATTCTTAACAGTGTGAGTAGGGATAATCTTAAGATAGATTGCAGCGAAACGATTGTGGGAGGGACAAGGGAAATTATTTTGATATCATTTTCTGAAGTAAAGAGGTTAATTAAAGAGTTAAAGACTGGTTCTGCGTCAGGGGTAGATGAATTATCGAATGAGCACTTAAGATATGCAAATGACGTAGTATGTCTGCATATATCATTGCTCCTATCAGCCATGCTTGCTCATAGCTATATCCCCGCAGAGTTCATGAGGGTATATATCTTGCCCCTGGTCAAAAATAAGTACGGAGACATTCTGTCCAGCAATAATTACAGGCCTATTGCTGTCGCTTCCTGCTTCTCGAAACTACTAGAAAAACTCTTGTTACTCCGATTAAATGATTTCCTATGGACATCTAATAAGTTTGGCTTTAAAAGGTCCCACTCAACTGACCTGTGTATCTATGTACTTAAAGAAACAATATCTAAATACATTGACAGTAATTCAACCATTTATAACTGTTTCCTTGATATAAGTAAGGCATATGATAGGGTGAACCACAAAATTTTATTTGCAAAACTAGAAGACAGGAAGGTTCCCATGTACATATTAAATTTATTGAAATTTTGGTATTCCCACCAATCTTTCACTGTTAGGTGGGGCAATGTACTATCCGAGTGTTTTGGCTCCTCTTGCGGGGTGAGACAAGGCTCCTTGCTCTCCCCTATGCTGTTTAATGTGTATATTGACGGATTAATTGCTTCACTTAATGAGGCAACAGTGGGATGTTGTATAGATAACACAAGGATAAATAACTTAGTTTATGCCGATGATATGGTGTTAATAAGTCCCTCTGTTAAAGGTCTGGATCGGCTACTAAATGTCTGCGAAGTGTATTCGCAGAACCATGATATTCTTTTTAATGTTAAAAAAAACTAAGGTTATGCAATTTCATCCTAAAAACTGTAATTAGCCAGCTGATATAAGGTTTAAAATGAATGGTGAAGTAATTGAGGAAGTACAAGAGTTTAAGTATTTGGGTCAAACTATTACCAGCTCCTTGAGTGATGACTCGGATATAAGAAAACAGTCTTGAAACCTGTGTGCTAAAGCGAATATGACCATAAGGAACTTTCGTTTCTTTACAAGTGAAGCTAAAGACACACTCTTTCGTACTTTCTGCAGTAATATATACGGATAGCAACTCTGGGTGAATTATAAAAAAGGTTCTGGCAGAACTCTAAATTTGCTGTACAATAGGTCTTTTAGACTCTTACATAAATTACCCCCGAGATGCTCAGCTTCGCAAATGTTTGCTACGCGCAATGTCCCGAGGTTCCCGGAGGTAACAAGACGTGCTCAACACAGTCTAATGCAAAGAATTAAAAAATCAACCAACCCGATCATCCAAGCTATCCATGAGTCCTGCAATTTATCCTCTAAGCCTAAGGCCTAAGCTATGGACTTCTTGGTACGAAAACGTCTGTCTGTAGCTCCACTTAACTTCGACAGTGCAGTATTATTTCTAATCAATTATATATTTCTATCCTTAGTATATGAATTGTCATTGTATTAATAATATTTGTCATATGGACTATAGTCTGCCAATAAACCTTTTCATTTTCATTTTCATTGGAAATTAAGAGTGGAAATTCTTTCTTTTAAATCATTGACATTACGAGGTTTTGTTGCATATACCCTATCTTTGACCTATGAATCACCCGATATATATATATATATATATAACTTTAATCTATATATCTTAATGGTTAAATAAACACCCAGAATTAGGCATTAGGTGGCAGGCTGCAGGCTGCCACCTAATACAGGCTGTATTACATTGCATGAATACTATTTCAATAAAATTACCTTTATTTGAAATTAGGATTTTTTTACAGTAAAAGAGGGAGTGGAAAAGGGGCCGCCCTTACAGATTCAGTGCCCAGATCCTTAGGCTGTCTTAATCCAGTCCTGTTTATTTGAAATTAGGATTCTTTTTACAGTAAAAGATGGGGTGAAAAGGGAGGCTAGTAGTATGACCGCAAAATGTTAGAGTGCAATGCAATTGAAAATGTTGATCAATGTTGCAGAGTGCCAACCCCCCTCCTCCTTGTTGAAAGACTCCTCAGTGCCAACCGCAAGGTGAAAAAAAACCAGGGGAGGGGAACTCCCCAACAATCTGGGGAGTCCACCTAACCTCTTTGGGGAGAAGTTGGACGGCCTCACCCCCCAAAGGGGTATACCTAACCTAAGAGAGAAAGAAGAGAGGAGTGTTCGCTTGACAGGAGCCAAGCGCATATTGAGAGTTTATCCCAGCGTTTGCTGTCTTATAAGCCCCTAATCAGCCAGTTGCCGTAGAAGCCAGTGCCTCCAGGCATTATCAGCCAGTTGGCAGTGTATACATCGTTTGGACAAATGCACGTACAACCCCGACTATACGCCCATAAAATATCACACACACAACTATATGCGCGATTATATGCACCGGGTTCGAGACCCGGTGACGGTGCAGCCTTCCACACAAACGGTTGATACTTAAATCGGGACCCAGGGTATCCTAGTGGTTAATACACTGTGCTCCCCTTTAAACTGTATTGCAAGACTCGGTCATGTTTGTCTGTTTGTTTATTTTCCCCCTTTCTCTCTCTCATATATATATATATATATATATATATATTTCCATGTTAAACAGTAGGTCTAAGGTGGAGTGTAAACATCCTTCCACACAAATGGATGATAGATAAATGGGAACCCAGGTTATCCTAGTGGTTAATACGCTGGGCTCCCCGTTAAACTGTATTGCAAGACTCGGTCATGTTGTTTATCTGTTTGTTTATTCCCCCCCTCTCTCTCTCTCTCTCTTATATATATATATATATATATATATATATATATATATATATAAAGAGCTAATTTCCAGGTTTATGACGATTTATTTTTCAGAGGAACTGGACACAGATATCTAGAGATGGGGTTAAATCCATTCATATATATATATATATATATATATATATATATATATATATATATATATTAGTTATGCATGATTTCTGAATATACAGTGAGCGGGTTAAGACGGTTTACCGAGAATGACGGAAGCACCTTGTGAAAATAATATTTATCATTTAATACGGAGTATAACCATCAACACATTAGTACAGGAGAAAAATATATATATGTATATACATACGTATATATATATATATGTATATATATATATATATATATATATATATATATAACATATATATATATACACAAACACAGCTATATTAATAATTAAATATATTGAAAATAAAAAGCAATAACTCACACACACACACACACACACACACACACACACACACACACACATACGTATATATACATATATATATATATATATATACACACACGGCTATTAAAGATTTATTAATTAAAAAAATAAAATTTGAAACACTTTATTCCACTAGCGTGTGTCGAAAGACAACAACAGAATTATAATAGCGATAATAGACTTCCCTTTGCTGGAACCTTATTTGTACTCTCTAGACATCATAAAGATTAAACTCACACGTTTATGATACATCCAAACTTCACGGGCAATTTATTTTCCAGTTTAGCGCTTCTCTTTCTATCAAACATACGAGAATTGTACCCGAATTCCAAATTTATTTTCGATTGTCACTAAGATCCTTCCTTTTCTGACTACCTGACAGCTATACAGGTGAGGCCCTAATACCCCAGTATATAGTACGGTAGATCAAGCCTTCGCGCACAGATGATTTTTCCAATTTTATTTAGATGGATGATCATAAACTTTATACCTACGAGAATTATTTCGACTTCATGGCCCATTAATTTATCAAATTTATTTCAGATGGGCCAACATAAACCGATTTCCAAATTTATTTTCCAACCTCGTTAGGCCCCTCATATATAAAAGGGTACTTATTATATGTTCCAAATCTCCCTTCCCCACCCTTCTCATCGGCGCCCCAGAAAACAAGATTTATTTTCCAATCAAAGCGTTTCTCTCTCTCTCCCACGGATTGGAACGGGCAAGATATATTTGACACGCCCCAAATTTCACGGGACAGCCAATCACAGTATAGTAGGCGGCGCATGAGAACGGCCCAGGACCTCTGGTTGGAGGCTAGGCCTGCTAATACGCTATGCGCCGCCCAAACTTCATCGAGGGCCAATAGGAAAATCGCGATTCGGGTATTGTGGGATGTTCACAATTACTACCCGTCTATAAAAGGGGGCATTTGCACCATAGGAGTACACTTCAGTTGTTTTTATCGGCAAGTGCTATAGAAATATCTCGTCATGATCCAGTCGCAGCAGCTCTACATCTCCCCGGATTGTTTGAAGATAAAGATTTCTACGCAGAGGCATCGCGTATAATTTTCACCGCTGTAGACCGGAATGTGCTACTTTCAACGCAAAACATTGCAGAAATTTGTAACGGCGAGAAAGATTTTGCCACTGATGACGTCACGGAGATGTAAGTAATTACGTAATAATTTGTGATTCAGGCGATATAAATTGTTTCATTCATTGCAAGTATTATAATCTTTAAAA
The DNA here is from genome assembly GCA_023014485.1 of Bathynomus jamesi. Taxonomy (NCBI): domain Eukaryota; kingdom Metazoa; phylum Arthropoda; class Malacostraca; order Isopoda; family Cirolanidae; genus Bathynomus; species Bathynomus jamesi. The sequence goes on along the minus strand of JAJOZX010000455.1, from coordinate 1,391,083 downwards.
TTCGTAATAAGAAGTGAAAGAATATCTGCTTTGTGATTATAATTTGCTGCGCGTTTTCTCTTATTGCAACACCCTCTATTATATATATATATATGAAAATTACTTCACAAAAGTAACACGTGAAAAATAATTATGATGAATAAAACCACGGAGGAAAGGAAACACAGAATGGTGCTCAAGCACTTTCGTCTAATGACATCCTCAGGAACACTGAAGTACATAAAGAATTACAGCCTATATATAGGTTATAGAAAAAAAATATATATATATATATACAATAAACGGAGAAACAAACTTAAAGGATTGTGGGAGGGGCACACAGATTTATAAGGAAAAACTATCGATTTTTAGCACAAGATTAAATGAATTGTTTCCAACCAATGTTATAGATAAAAAAATATACAAATTTATACTGGAAATCTGCCCGGGTTTTAGCACTCTGCTCTTTTTGTATATAAAAATTGAAAATTATTGATTTTTAGCACAAGATTAAATGAATTGTTTCCAACCAATGTTATAGATAAAAAAAAAAATACATACAAATTTATACTGGAAATCTGCCCGGGTTTTAGCACTCTACCCTTTTTTGTATATAAAAATTGAAAAATAAAAGTTATTAGGGTGGCATACAAGTTTACCAAAGATTTAGCGTTCTACCTTTCTTATCTAAATCTGTTCTGAAGGAATTCAAAGCAACAGGATCGAGTTGAAAAAGACCTTTGCTTATGTTAAAGTTATTTGTATCTCTGATTCACATGTAAAAAATTCCATGGATCTTACTGAAAAATTGAATAATGCACGTACTGAAACTAACGATAGATTGATCAGTTTTGACGTTTGTTCATTGTTTACCAAAGTGCCGTTTGACGATATGCTTGACTTTCTCTCCCAAGAATTACATAAGTATGACCTGCCGCTACCTTCACACATTGTTTTGGAACTTATTAAGCTTTGCATCAAAGACTGTAAATTCACTTTCAATAACGAGTATTATCAACAAGTTTTTGGGATGGCCATGGGCAACCCCTCGTCGCCCCTCCTCTCCAATATTTATATGGAGTTTTTCGAAATTACTTACATTCCGAGAATCCTGGGGGTTGGCATCCCTTGGTTGCGGTACGTCGACGATATTTTGTGTATCTGGCCCATGAATCGTGACCTGGATAACTTCCTCCTTCAGTTAAATGATCAAGTCCCCTCCATTAAGTTTACTTTAGAAGTGGAACAAGACAATTCAATCCCATTTTTGGATGTGCATGTACATAGGGAAAGCCCAGGTTTTAAGTTTAGTATCTATCGGAAAAAAAAAAAACAGTTTGTCCTACGTACACTTTTACTCGGGACATGACATCCCCACTAAGAAGGCCATTTTTTCTTCAATGTTTCTCCGCGTCCTTAGGATCGCAGTCCCGAATACATCGATGCCGAATTAGAAAAAATCAATGGTATTGGAAGTGATCTGTGTTATCCATCTGCGTTTATGGAATCTTGTCTCAACAAGGCAAAACGAACTTTCTATCGTGTCAATAATAACACTCGTACTTTGTCAAAAAATATTTTAGTACTTTCATTTTTCCCGGGCTTTTTAGGCATTGCTAATGTACTTAAACTTTTGGATATTAATGTAGTATTTTCATATAACAATATTGTGAAAAATATCAGAGTAAAAAATAGCCCTACCAATAATTCAGGCATTATCTATAAAACTGGTTGTAAACAATGTGATTCCTTTTACATAGGTCAGACGGGAAAGGATTTGCACACACGTATAAAACAGCATCAATATTCCGTTAGAACAGGACAGTTGTCCAGTGCCCTTTTTGTCCATTTGTCAGAGTTATCCCACTGTATTGATTGGAATAATGCTTCAGTTTTATTTCACTCTAGAAACATTGTTAATAGAAATGTTCTTGAGTCTGCCATCATCCAACTTACAAATAACTTCACATAAGCAAAGGTCTTTTTCAACTCGATCCTGTTGCTTTGAATTCCTTCAGAACAGATTTAGATAAGAAAGGTAGAACGCTAAATCTTTGGTAAACTTGTGTGCCACCGTAATAACTTTTATTTTTCAATTTTTATATACAAAAAAGGGTAGAGTGCTAAAACCCGGGCAGATTTCCAGTATAAATTTATATATATATTTTTTTTATCTATAACATTGGTTGGAAACAATTCATTTAATCTTGTGCTAAAAATCGATAATTTTCAATTTTTATATACAAAAAGAGCAGAGTGCTAAAACCCGGGCAGATTTCCAGTATAAATTTGTATATTTTTTATCTATAACATTGGTTGGAAACAATTCATTTAATCTTGTGCTAAAAATCAAGTTTTTCCTTATAAATCTGTGTGCCCCTCCCACAGTCCTTTAAGTTTGTTTCTCCGTTTATGGCATATATATACAGTATATATATATTTTTTTTTTCTATAACCTATATATAGGCTGTAATTCTTTATGTACTTCAGTGTTCCTGAGGATGTCATTAGACGAAAGCGCTTGAGCACCATTCTGTGTTTCCTTTCCTTCGTGGTTTTATTCATCATATATATATATATATATATATATATCGGTCGTAATATAACCTAACCTAGCGTAGCCTAACTGGTACATAATATAACCTAACCTAGCATAGCCTTTCTGCACGTAATATAGCCTAACCTAGCATAGCCTAACCGGGCCATAATATAACCTAACCGGGCCATAATATAACCTAAGCTAACCTAGCATAACCTAGCATAGCCTGACCGGGCGTAATATAGCCTTACCTAGCATAGCCAGAACCAGGTGTGATATTTCAAATTTAGTGAACGTTACATTGCAAGATTTTAATGGTGGACTCTTTCTCGTTTATAATTATTTAGTAATCTCATTTTTTTCCTTTTATTCTGTTTTTCTACAACGAAAAAATTTAATCCTAGCGCTCTTTCTCGTTTATAATAATATAACCTAGCCTAACCTAACCTAACCTAGTATAGCCTGACCGGGCGTAATATAGCCTAACCTAGCATAGCCTAACAGGACCATAATATAACCTAACCTAGCATAGCCTAACCAGATATAATATAACCTAACCTAACCTGAACTAAATTAATAATCCGAAACTTGTATCCGTTCTCGATAGAGGTGTGATATTTATATATATGTATATGGTTGTGTGTGTTAACAACCGGGATGGTTACGGGCAGAGCTGGGCACTTGCGTTTTTTTGCGCGTTTTTTTGCGGTACTGCGGTACTACTACCGCACTACCAAACCGGTACCGCATAACGCAGTACCGCAAAGGATCGCTGAAAGTACAGCAGTACCGCTACCGCATTCAAATTTCCCGCGGTACTTTCCGCGGTACCGACCAACACGGTAGTACCGCAGTACCGCAGTACCGCAAAAAAAACCGCAAGTGCCCAGCTCGGGTTACGGGACTAGCCTAACCTAACCTAGCATAGTCTGACCGGGCGTAATATAACCTAACCTAGCATAGCCTAACCGGGTCATAGCCTAACCTTCCTGGCCTAACCTGATATAATATAACCTAATCTAGCGTAGCCTAACCGGGCATAATTAAACTTTAATTTAATTTAACTTTAAATGATTCAGTATGAACTAATCATGTTAAGTTCTCCTTAAAGGACTGATGCGGAGTTCGATCACGTTATAGCAACTTTTCTTGACAACTTTGATGAAAGGAGAATAAATGAATTGGAGGCTTTACCACACAGCCAACCCAGTGACATGAATATCGAGGTCGAGGTATTGGATCACATCCGGTCCAACGAACGCCAGTCGTCGAGGAACTAATGTAAGTTTTTGTCTACTCCTCACAATTTGTCGTAAATGTTTCATCAGCAGGTATCCTCAATTATAGCATAGTTTGCATTAGTACTGAGCTATGATTTCTGAACACAAATCGATTTATGAAAAAATGGACTTTAATTAAAAAGAACCAGTATGAACTAATCATGTTAATTTCTCCTTAAAGGACCGATGCGGAGCTCGATCATGTTATAGCAACTTTTCGTGACAGCTTTGATGAAGGGGGAATAAATGATTTGGAGGCTTTACCGCGCAACCAGCCAAGGGGCCTGAATACCGGGGTCGAGGTATTGGCTCACATCCGGTCAAACGAATGCCAGGTCATCGAGAAACTAATGTAAGTTTTTTTTTGTGGTTAAGAACAAAACACATTTTATTTTCATTCAATTTATTAAATGGTAGAAAATATGCACAAATCGGCTTACAAAACTAGGGTCCATTAAATAAGCCTAAATGGAGACATTTTACAGTTACAAATGTATATACACACTTTTACACAATATAGTTACAAATATATATACACCTTCACACAACACAACGAGTGCCAACAAATGGAAACCTTTTTTTTTATTTGTCTACATACCGTTTCATCATTCATTTTAGTGTCGCACAAATCGAATAATTTTTAAAAATTTATAAATCCCTTCCCACGTGATATGTGGAGGAGAAATGAAAGGCAATACATGCCACAACTATTGCCAAAATATCCTTGGAAATGGTAAGGATTCCAGACAATTTCAGGGACATGTATCTGTTCGATAAATTGTACGACAACAGGATCAGTCCAGGGCTGAGTGCCAAGTGAATCAAAATAGTACATTCTTTCCCTATTTTTAAAATAGATTGCAAACCAATGAATTCCAACATTGCCAACAATGTCGGTGTTCACGATAATCCCATACCAATCTCTCGTAGTTGGCAATTTCAATATTTCATTCTTCGCAAACACACCGATAAATTTGGAGCGTGTGATTCGGCCACTTTTTTTCCGCTCTGGAGTGTATTCGCGCCCATTTTAAAAGTCTGTGACCACGTTCCTGAAAGGGTCAACTTCTATTAGAGCCTGTGATTCGAGATACACGAGTACAGTAATAGACGCGCCTATACGGTTAGCAAATTCCAACCTGACTGACATGTTCCCACTGTGTTGTGGACTTAAGTATGTATTTATACTAGCAGATAAGTCAGGGGTAATATCAAATGAGTAAACGTTAAACTCTTCGACAAATTCTTTTTGCGTTACACCAAACCCAAGCTCGTCACAGGCATCAGCATTATGAGCCAGACTACTATAAGCTCTCGCGCAGAGCGGGAACACAGCGTCTGATGAGTAGTCCGTAACCATAGTTCGGCCCAATGCGACGCCATAAACGTATAAAGTTATATTTTTAAGGCCGAAATTCTCGAATTTAAAGGCGCTCTTTTTATATTTTCAATTCGTCGAAGCATGATCCTGCATTCCAATTAATATCCTTTTAGGTAGAACTCCCAGGGTCTTGTTTTCTAGCTGCTTCGAGGCCAACCCGGCGGGCACCGTGTATAGTTTGATCTGTCCTCTGTTAATTGGGTATTTTACTGTTGTGGGTATTAATTTTTTTTCAATTTCTACATATTTCGGGGAACTTAATTTCACTTGCCGTACACGTAAATATGTCTCCATGATGTGAATCACAACGGGCTTTGCACTCTCTTCTTGGTCAGGTCCCAGATTTATGCAGATCTCAGGACTCGTGCGGATGTGCTTCAGTTTCAGGTCGACGCCTCATAAGCAGTTTCTCCTGGAACGTGAAGTCTGTATGAAGACGCCCAAAACACTCGTATATCTTTCTTTCAGAATTTTTAAATTTATCCTTTATACTATTTTCATCTTTAGTCTGATAATAGCACTCGGCAGTTAAAAAGGCGTCCTTCGCTTCTTTTGAAAAGTTGAGGACACTTTCCAGATAGGCTCGTAGGTGATAAGAACCCGTTCTTGCCGAGATGTTAACCTGATTTAAATACACCTCACACTGGCTGAATATGGAGTGTAGAAAGTTCGTTTCAGGGTATGCAGAGTAACTATCATCGCAGTCCGTTCCATCTGAATGGGCTATATGCAGTTTAGCGTACATGTGCATGCAGCTCGGATCAAAAAAGTATGGGCTTGAGCTGGGTATCACGAATTCTATAGGGGCACTCGGTAAACTAATTGTGTTTAATGGGTTAATTGTAATAAAGTCGCTATGCTCAATAGAAACCTGTATAAGGGCATATCAAAGAGGGACAGTTCCGAATTTATAACATTGTATACTACACGGATGGATGAAACGCGCCATGACGAGTCAGAAATAGTACCACCTCTCTCGACAAGTAGTAATCAGCCTATGATTCGTGAGAGTAGTGTCCTCAGCTTATATCAGTTAAAAAATTATCAGCTATAGGCTTCATACGCTTAGAACACTTCTTTTTTTATGTCCTCTTACGTTTAGCGCCACGTGTTGGTAACTCTTTCGTCCTGACAACCCTCTTCTTTCCGTCACTACACATTTTTCTCTTTACATCTTTGATGATTTCGTCCCGTGTACGTTTTAAATGTTTTTTTAGAGCTTCTTTAGGTTTAGTTCCACCCATTATGTCTTCTACCGTGTTAAAACCTGATTGTAACGCCTTCTTCCAGAGGTATCTAGCCTCCTCATCAACAGTGGGACAGCGGTGCGTAGTATGGTTGAAAAAATTGATCCAAGACCACTCCCACGCTGATATCTCACCCCTCGATAGACTGTGAAAGGCCTCTGGGTTATTATAACTGAAAGCGACGAAAGTGTAGCTTCACTGTTAAGCTCCCATCACCGAATGGGAAATTTTTTCCCTCAATCGTTCTTATATATATTGAGATATTGGTTAATAGAGTAGTTGCAACATTCACATAATGGGGCTTGTCATATGTAATGCTCAAACTTTTCCCTCTATGGTTGGGGATGTGTGCAATGCTTAGCAGACGCGCCTGGGTGTCCCCAATAAATTGATGCTCTACGTCTACGATATTGCTGTAAATATAGCACATGTCTGGGGATGGGCAGTTTTCACCCAATTTCTCCATCTTCAACTGATACATTAAGCTAGACAAGTCATGTTGTGCCTCGTGAAAGGTATCTCTTTAGAGAGCTGCAATATATCGACCCTCGGCCACAACTATGAACAGCTCTTTATCTTTAATATTCCTACTAAGCGTGGATTTTAAATTCAACGTGCGTGCAGGCGTGTCTATGTTTACGACTTCGAAAAGTAAATCGTTTGTCAGGTACGACTTTTCAAGACTCTTGTTTAACCCCGTCACAAGGTCCGTGGCTCTGTCATAATGACCGATTCCTAGTGTTACATTTGTAATATAGTACTGTACCTCACCGAATAGGACTGATCGCATAGAATTGTCTAAGGCTATGCCTAATTTTTCACACTCATCGACTCCTGTGCGGAGCAGAAATATGATCTGATCTTTTTCAAGAGTTAAAAATTTGGTGGCTAGCTGGAATTCACAAACACCAACTTCGACCGAATCTCGTTCCAACTCAATAAGCCCATGGAGTTCTGTTACAAAGTTGGCCAGAGTGTTGTTAGGATGTGCAGACAGAGAAGAAGAGGATGGGAATGTGACATAGAAGTGGTTAGGCGCCATGTTGCATACTATTTAAGCTTCATTATTGCAGCAGCTTTTATATAGGTGTTGAAGCTTTCTGGGCAACCCAGCCATTTCACCAGGTACATTTTTGTCTTTCCTGAACTTTTGCTGCCTAAAATGTTTTCAATTTTAAACAGACTTTTTCCTAAATTAAATGTCACTTTCTGCAACTCCTCGTTGTAAAAGCCTCCTGCGATTTCTTCCCCATTCAAATCTTCAACGTAATACATCAGTATCTCGCCGTTAGGTCTCATAGCACTAACTTTAAAAATCTCACGAGTCCATCCTTGCTCAAATCCCTTCGCGAATTTATTTCCCGAACGTGATAGTCTTACATAATAGTTGATTTTGAAATGTGTAGTGTGTGGTGGCGGTGCTCCATCCCTTCTCACCTCCGGGTGCGTACTTCTTTCTAAAACGTCGTTAGGTGTTGTGCCAATCGTACGGCGGTGTGAACGGTTGTATGACGACGCCAATAACCCCAGAATGTTTATATATCTGTATGTGTTTTTATGTGTAAAATAGCGATGCATGGGTTCCTTTATGGTACGTTAAACTCTTTCAGTTAAATAGGCCTTATGTATAGAACTGCTAGTGTAGTAACTGATATTAAACTCTGTCAGCATGTTCTGAATAGCGCGGCCTATAAATTCTTTCCCCATATCCGTACAAAAATAGCCTGGAACCCTGTTAGCAACTGTTTCAGGCGATTTATTTTTCAGAGGAATTAGCCACAGATATCTAGAGAATACATCTATTATGAGTAGGTTGTAGCGGTAGCCGTCATTATACACTGAATATCTTTGCATGTTTGTTAAATCCGCTTGCCAAATAGAGTCAATCGAAGCCGCTGTTGTCTTGGCCGTTTTAAACCTTTTTCTCACCGGTTTATGAAGTGTGTAAGTATCCTGCTCCCGCAAAAACCTCTCAATATCTTTTTTCCCTATTCCGTAAACACCTCTGTACAGTCTATTAACGCCTCCATAGGAGGTTAGAAATGTCATAATAGCGTTTACTTAATATGTTAGTCATTTGCGTATTTTAGAGACACGTGGATAAGGTTGGCCGTTTGTTCTCTTCTTTCTCCTCTTCAGAGTCGCTGCTGCTGGGGGCGATGGCGTACTCAGTTGTGACACATGCTAGACTTGATCCAAGTCTTTTAACCTCTTCAGATTACCTATCAATGTTTTGGGGACATTTATTTGTTGTAGTCTTGCTTTAATATGCTTCCATCCTGTTGGTGAGGGCCTATCCCACTTTGTCACCAGATCATGGACAATGTCAACGATATTGGATCCTTGTACCCTTGTTCCTTCAACAATGACCTCGCCTGTATCGGTCCACTGAATGATGGGGTCCTCACTCAATAGATTATAAAGGCTTAAGCCTTTATTCCTCAATGTCTGTAGGAGACTACTTTTTAATACATGTTCGATGTGTTGCGTTCCGTTATTCTTTGGTTGGTCATCTCTAACGTCGGGCCGGCCCAGGTCCTTTGTCGCAAACTAGTGCGCATATAATGCAATTTTTTTCATATGTTGCGCATATTTCTCCAGGAAAATAATGTCATTTTTGTTATTAGAATATAAAAATTTATTAGTATACAAATTTTCAGCTAAATCCCGTGGGGTCGTCCATTTGGAAAAGATCCTAGTTTGGTTTTAGGTCCTCTATTTTGGCTAGGATTATTTTTATTTTATCGTTTTCAATTTCCTCTTTATGTAGTTCAGATTCGTTATCCGTTGGTAGTGCATGTCTCGTTGCCCCGTGATCCTCTGAGAATTTTCCTTTCTTTTCTAAATATTTCGATACATGCTGTCCCGATACCATATGTAATTTCCTTCTGCATTTATTCTGTACGACTCTCGGATTCCCGTATTCGTTGACTGTCTTTGTATTTGTCAAATGATATTTAGTATTGTCCCTTCAATCGACGTTTCTTGAAGTAGATCCTACAGAATGGGATAACAGGGACGACTATAAATTAGCTAAGGAATATATTAAAACAATGAATGTTGTAAACGATAATGCAGAGAGAGCGGTCTCATTAATTCAGAGTTTCAGCAGTCGTCTCACAAAAAACGAAGAACAACTGCAGTACCTTCTTCAAGTCGTGGAAAAACACCGGAGCGGTTTCCAGAGGCAAAGAAATCGATGATAAAGACAGGAAGCACATGAACATCATGAGTTAACATTAAAAAAAGTGGATTAGGCCTATTGGGGATACCACTTAAAAAAAACGCTCCTGTTGTAGTTACCTCCTGGGTGGTGCGGAAAAACTACACATTTCAGAGTCTGTCGGCACCACTAAATACTATCGAATCTGGCTGAAACTTCACTCAAAACTTTCTATCGACACGCATAGCAAATTCCAGGGGTGAGACTTAAGAAAATAAAAAAATATTTTAGACCCCTATGAGCCTGGGCCGGTCTAATATATATATATATATATATATATATATATATATATATATATATATATATATATATCACAACTATCACAACTAATAGAACACTACAACAATATCCTAGATGTACTTGAAGGCAATGACAACTACGATGTCATATACACAGATTTTGCTAAAGCTTTCGACAGATGTGATCACGGTAAATGTGAGCACATAAAATGAAATATATGGGAATAACAGGCAAAGTGTTACAATGGATCTACAACTTCCTCAGAGAAAGTCTACAGGTCGTCAAAATTGAAGGTATATCATTATCAGAATCGGAAGTACGCAGCTCAGTACCCCAAGGGACAGTACTGGCCCCACTCCTGTTCATTATCATGCTAACGGACATAGACAACGGAGTAAACAGCAACAGTATAGTAACATCATTTGCGGATGATACAAAGATCAGCAGAAAAATCAGCACTGTAAATGAAGTGGAGACCTTGCAGAAGGACACGAACAAAATATACAAATGGTCAGAAGACATCATGACATTTAACACCGAGAAATTTCAGCTCTTGAGATACGGTAGAAAAGAGGAACTTAAACAGAGTGCATATTATGCTCCAGATAGGCAGGAAATTCAGAGAAGCACGAAAGCGATCGATCTGGGGGTAATAATGACCGATGATGCAAAATTCGAAACACAAAATCAGATAGCGATAAATAAAGCAAAAAGAGTCGCGGGACTAAGAACGTTTAAAAGAAAGGACAGAACAGTAATGATTCCCCTGCTAAAAACACTGATTATACCAAAACTTGAATACTGCTCAGTTTTGACGTCCCCATATAAAAAGGAAGAAATTAATAATCTAGAAGAAACGCAGAGACATTTCACAGCCAAGATTGATGGTTGCAAAGAACTCAACTACTGGGAAAGACTACGTAAACTAAATCTGTACTCCATGGAAAGAAGAGAGGTACGCCATAATCTACATATGGAAGATGATCGAAAAACTGGTATCAAACCTAAAACTAAACTCAATTACCATTCCAACAACATTGGAAAAGAGGAAAGGCAGAATGCCTAGTGTTTCCATTATAGGCCTGCGCGATTAATCGAAAATGTTGATTCGGGTCGATTCAGTAAAAGAATCGAAACTTAGAGCTAAAAAAATTTCGATTTTTCGATTCGCTAACTGTATCCTGTCGAGACGATAAACTGGCACTACCCCAAAACCATGGAATGTTGAAACCGTGGAATAACAATTGAAAAAAAATATATATATATACAGGGTGGTGCAAAAGTCTGGACCCATAGGCAATTTACTATATAAAAAATATCTTTCGATTTTTATAATAGTTTTTATAATTTAATTTTTGTTTATAATTTTACTAAATATTTTTCAGATTGTTACCCTATGGCAGACAAGTTAACAATAGCAGAAAGAATAGAGCTTGTGCTTTTGTACGCAAAAGAAGGAGCCACCTCACGTTCAGTCGCAAATTTCCTTATGCCTCGATTATACGAAATACCATTACACTTATTGTAAATTCTGAACTAGAACGTTAAATTTAACATAATTTAGTCACTGGTGTATGGTTAATTAAATTTCATTTCATAATAAACTTCCTGCAGGCCACATTTTTTTTCCATATAAACCGCCTATGGGTCCAGACTTTTGCACCACCCTGTATATATTTTATATTATATTATTATATATAAGATTACGCTTTTATAAAGATCTGAGTGCGCTCAATGCGCATGGTCAGCTTTTGATTTTGTGATGTCACAGAATCACGTGCGCGCGCCTTGCGGTGTCACAAGTTTGGACCAGTTCTTTAGGTTCTGTTGTTTATTACGCTTTTCAGTATGTTGTTGCTGGTGCATGTATGTTGTTTTGTTGGTGCTGGTGCATGTAAATTGTAAAGTATAGGTGAGTGCAGTGCACAGTCGCAGTCGAATCGAATCGAGAATCGAAAACAAGTGGCCGAATCGAATCGAAATAAAAATATCCGAATCGCACACCTTTAGTTTCCAAATTAAAGGCCCGACAACTTGACAAGGGACCTCCTGAACACTGAAGGAAAATAGCTTGGTTGTCAGGGGCCAAGACTTAACCAGCTTCTAAAGGACCTCAGAAACGTTACAGGGGTCAAAGTTGAAGTCTTCAAAAGAAGACTAGATGCCTGGCTCAGGACGTACCAGATGGGCCGGGTGTACCTGGTTATGTACGGTGGAGAGCGAAGAAAGCAACTCGCTCCTCCACCAAGCCAGACCTAGAGGCGGGGCCAACAGCTTCACCTTCGTGTGAAGAGACACCAACGGACGGAACATCGACAAGGTTAACATGGTTTTATATATATTATAATATATATATATATATATATATATATATATAACAGATATTAAAGAACATTAAATATATATATAATGACGGATGGATGGAGTGAAGTTTAGTATGATATTTAACTTGTGGTTCCAATGAGCAACTCTGCAATAATTTTTTCTTTAGTCCTCTTTAACCATAGGAACCCTGGTGGCTATAGCTCCTACATTAGTAGTTTAAAATTCCACCAAACTGGGCCCTCCTGACTTTGTACAATCCGCGAAAGGCAATGAAGTTAAAAAAAGTTCTTAGTTTTAATAAAATAAATATGAGAACTGTACACTACTAAATCAATTGAGAAAGATGAGCATTAAACAAATTTACCATTAAATATGTTAAAGTAATTGAGTGATGATGGACTTTCGTACATCTCTTGCCTTTTGATAAGGAAATACATTCTGGACGGTGGATGTGTATCGTAAGATGGACAGTGGATGAGATGCGTATCTTAATATGGACGGTGGATGAAATGTGTATTTTAAGAGGAAATAATTAAACATGTTTGAGGTGCCTTTAGTAATTAAATGTGTCCATTATACTGAATATTAAAAGCACAGATGTGTACCTCACACGTTAACTTAACAAACGTTAAAGGAGGACAAAGTACCAACCGGATAAGAGAGAACATTTGCAGAAGAGAGACCCGAAGAGAGATGTTGTGCACGAGTTCCAAGGGCAGTCTAGCGCCATGTCCATCTCCAGACTATCACACTTCAAGTCATCTGAATTAATCAAAAAATTCACTTAATGTTTTAGTGAGCAATCAAGTGAAAATATTTGAATTAAATGCACATTTTACCTTATAATTCCTTATAATTATCCTGTAATTAATTAATAAATAATAACATTGTTTACCATGTGGATAGGACTGCAAATAATACTGCCATCGCTTCAAATTCCAGTGTTTCTCATGCGTTCCATTAATCCCTGTTGCGTGTATATATACATAATTAATCGCAAATATTTAAAAATTTCACGTAATATTTGTTAAGAATCTTAACCTAATCCTGAAAAGAAAAATCATTAAGAGCAAACGTTTCACAACTATAATTTCATCATCAGTTTTGAAAATTAAAAAAGTGCCGAAAACACTAAAATTATAACTTAATAAATAACAAAATGTAAGTCAAAATCAGTTCAGAAATATAAAGTTAAATTGTATAAATTAGTGAAAACTAAAGTCATGATATGTGATAAGTTTAAAAAAGAAACAAACATTAAGAAAAGAAATAAGCAAAAATATAAACAATGTTACATTCAGCAGTTAATTGTAATAAAAATAAATCCTTAAAATAGGATATTTCATATTTTAAGCATTTATTTTATTTTATCGATGGTTTGTACATAATTTTTGCACTATTTTATTTGTTTGTTTTGTTTGATGGGGTTGTTTAACCTCCTTCGCGCAATATCTAAGGTCATATGACGGAGGGGTCCAACGGCTTAACGTGGTTTTCGAACCACGGGTGGCTACATAGTCTGGGCGCGGAGGACGGTCCCCCATCCGACTACAACACAGACCCACTGTCGCTTAATTTCGCTTAACTATGATACAAGGAGTAGTATTACGACAGTGGCTACGACGTAGCTTTGAGTTATTATTTAAGCAATTATTAGTTATTATTATTTTAACAGTCATTTATAACGTAAATGAGGAGGAATAGTCGATTAGGGCAGAATGTGAAGAGTGGAGTTGGAGCTTTTCACCTAACTCCGTCGGGGGAGGGGCAGCCAAAAAGGATGTCTTTCGGAGGAGCTTCCAACCGAAACTCGAATACGGAGAGATTCTAGTATTATATGGAGGTCGGTAGGTTGGGAATTATAGATCGTGTCTATCATCTAAAGTTGAGAGGTATTTAGTGGCTGGTCAGTTACGTAACTGTTCGCATATCAGTGATTTTGATGGTTCGTTACAGGGTAGAGAAGTGCAACTGGACATACTTCGACGTTCGCCTATTCTAATTTTGAATTTGGGGCGATGAAAAACGTGTCTGGGATGAGAATTATCAATAAAAGTCTTGAAGGAAAGGAATTTCTTGATGAAAGGATAAATAACAAGAAATAAATGAGAATTTTAATGCAGTCACCTTATATAACAAAGATATGTCACTGAAGTAATTACTGTCTATTTAGTATAGGTAGGTTAACGGTAAAGGGAAATGATGTAGTGGTTATGTTCTTTACAGTAGTTATGTTGATGCCAAGAAAAGGGAGCGTATTATTGGCTGCAGTTCTTTCTTTGTGAATTTTATAATGACGAATGGTCTTTGTTGTTAAATAAAAGGAAGTATCATCCACCTATCTTTTATTTAAATGTGATTTGAACTCTGAACTTCTGAAGGGCATTGGCATAGTCAAATGCGTTCCTGGTGGCATAAAACATATGAACTAGGTAAGCATTGAGGGCTGGGTCAATAACAAAGGAATCGACCTGATACAAGTTTGTGTGTAAAAAAGAAAGTGCCAGAGGCTAAGACTGTTAATAGTTTGGATAATTCTTGCCTTGATAGGCCCAGAATTGCTTTGTGGTTATTATGGCATAGGTTGTTAACGCAGTTTTCGATATCTTCGTCTGTGGGTACGTTAGTGTAGAGCGACTCTGCGTCAAAGCTATATATGAAAGAGCTGTAACCGTTATTTACCGCTATGACCAGCCACAAGTTCTAATTTTTACCTAAATTTTGTTAACTGAATTCTTCCTTTATTTTTTGTATTATTTATTTATTTATTTATTTATCGTCATTCTATAAATCTTACTGTTAACGATGGAAGGACAGTTCTCAAACGTTTGGTCTTAAAAAAGATGTCAAAAGCAATCTTTTTCATCATCATTATTATTATTATTATATATATATATATATATATATATATATATATATATATAATTATTATATACTATTATTATATATATATAAAAAAAAAATTAATTATACAGGGTGATCGAAAAGTCTCTCCGCAGTAGTAATAAGATATTTACTTTATTGAAATTTTATATAAGGAGATATAAGCTTAGACTAGCCTAGACTTCGCCAATATTTTGTTAAAGATTTCACGATATCGTACAATTTTCATTAAAATATCTAACTTCTTGTATGATTGCATTTTTGTCTAATAGCGTCATAGTTGCGGAGTGACTTTTCGATCACCCATTATATATAGAATGTTAAAAGAAAATAAACATTTTTACCAAGACTGCTTATTTCACTTTTATCGCATCCAAATCACACATTCCATTTTCCCCAGAAGGTGTAAGAAATTTTAGCTTCGAGACACGAAATGACAGTTATTAATAAAAGTAATCGAAGGCATGTTTCAGTCATCTGAAAAAAAAGTGTGAAATGTGAGTGCACTTCCGCCAATATCGAGTTCACAAAATAGGGAAGCATTTATATCTGTCTCATTAATTAGTAAGATGAGGTTAGTATGGTTACAAAAATGTAGAATGGAATGAGGGAAAGAATGCGAGGGTGGTAGAGGTGAGGAGGGGCACTGACACTGAGGGAGGGGGTGAAGAGTGGCACTCCTGATTATATATTAAATGTTTGTCTACGGTCTAGTCTTGTTCCATATTCGAGTGAGGATTCTATATTATTTTTACATTATATATATATATACACATATATATATATATATATATATATATTATATATATATATATATATGAATTTATTTCACAACTAACACGGTGTATTTAGATGAATAAAACCACGAAAAAACTGTTAGGATATCTGCTTTGTGATTATAATTTGCTAGGCGCCCTGATCGGCGTCTTCTCTTATCGTAACTCTCTCCCCATATATATATATATATATATATATATAGGATATATGTGTTAACAACTGGGCTCGTTACCCGGTGCTGGCAGATGATGCGTAGCACATCCAGCTAATGTTTTGAAACCTGTCAGGATATCTGCTTTGTGATTGTAATTCGCCGGGCATCCTAATCGGCATTTTCTCTTATGATAACTCTTTAATTAGACTTTAATTTAATTTAACTTTAATTAAAAAAGATTCAGTATGAACTAATCATGTTAGTTTCTCCTTAAAGGACCGGTGCGGAACTTCGTGTTATAGCTACTTTTTGCGACAACTTTGATGAAAGGCAAATAAATGATGACGATTTGTAGGCTTTACCGAGCAGCCAACCCAGTGACCTGAATACCGAAGTCGAAGTATTGGCTGACATCCGATCCAACGAATGCCAGGTCATCGAGGAACTAATTCAAGTTTTTTTGTGGCTAAGAACAAAACACATTGTATTTTCATTCAATTTATTAAATGGTAGAAAGCATGTTTTAGTACAATTCGGCTTACAGAACTAGCGTCCATTAAGTAAGACTAACATTAATGGAGACATTTTACAATTATAATTATATATACACACACACACGTAAAACTTTACTCAATATAGTTACTAATGCACACACACGTAAAACTTTACACAATATAGTTACTAATATACACACACACGTAAAACTTTACACATTACAACGAGTGCGTACAAATGGGAACCTTTTTCTTTATCTGTCTGGATACCAATTCATCATTCATCTCAGTGTCGCACAAATCGAATAATTTTAAAAAAATTATAAATCGCTTCCCACGTGACATGTGCAGGAGAAATTAAAGACAGTACATGCCACAAGTATTACTAAAATATCCTTGGAAACGGTAAGGATTCCAGACAATTTCAGGGACATGTAGCTGTTCGATAAATTGTATAACCATAGGGTCACTCCAGGGCTGAGTGCCGAGTGAATCAAAATAGTACATTCTTTCCCTATTTTTAAAATACACTGCAAACCAATGAATCCCCTCACCCCCTACAATGTCCGTATTCACGATATGGCTATACCAATCTCTCGTAGTTGGCAATTTCAATATTTCATTCTTCGCAAACACACCGATAAATTTGGAGCGTGTGACTCGGTCACTCTTCATTACTTTCTGGAGTGTATACGCGTCCATTTTAAAAGTCTGTGACAACGTTCCTGAAAAGGTCGAGCTCTATTAGAGCTTGTGATTCGAGGTATACTAGTACACTAATAGGAGCGTCTATAGGGTCGGCGAACTCCAATCTGACTGAGATGCTCCCACTTTGTTGTGGACTTAAGTGTGTATTTACACAGGCAGATAAGTCGGGGGTAATATCAAATCGGTAAAGGTTAAATTGATCGACACTGCTTTACGCCAAACCCAAGCTCTTCACAGCCACCAGCAATATGGGCCAGATTGCTATAAGCTCTCGCGCAGAGGTGGAACACAGCGTCTGATGAATAGTCCGTAACCATAGTCCGCCCAATGCAACGCCATTTGCGTATAGTTATATTTTTAAGGCCGAAATACAACCGAATTTAAAGGCGCTCTTTTTATATTTTCCATTCGTCGAAGCATGATCCTGCATTCCAATTAATATCCTTTTAGGTAGAACAACCATGGCCACGTTTACTCAGCTGCTTCGAGGCCAACCCGGCGGGCACCGTGTATAGTTTGATCTGTACTCTGTTAAATGGGTATTTTACTATTGCGTGTATTAAATTTTTTTAAATTTCTACATATTTCGGCAAACTTAATTTCACTCGCCATACGCGCAGATATGTTTCCATGATGTGAATCACAACGGGCTTTGCGCCCTCTTCTTGATCAGGTCCCAGATTTATGCAGATATCGGGATTCGTACGGTTGAGTTTTAGCTTCATATCCACCCCATTCATAAGTAGTTTCTCCTGGAACGTGAAGTCTGTATGCAGATGTCCAAAACACTCGTATATCTTTTTAGAATTTTTTAACTTATCCTTTATACTACTTTCGTATTTAGTCTGATAATAGCCCTCGGCAGTTAAAAAGGTATCCTTCACTTCTTTTGAAAAGTTGAAGATATTTTACAGATAGACTCGTAGGTGATAATAACCCGTTCCTGCCGAGATGTTAACCTGATTTAAATACACCTCACACTGGCTGAATATGGAGTGTAGAAAGTTGGTTTCAGAATAAGCAGAGTAACTATCATCGCAGTCCGTTCCATCTGAATGGGCTATACGCACTTTAGCATACATGTGTATACAGCTTGGATAAAAAAAATATGGGCCTGAGCTGGGTATCACGAATTCTATAGGGGCACTCGGTGAACTAATTGTGTTTAATGGGTTAATTGTAATAAAGTCGCTATGCTCAATAGAAACCTGTATGAGGGCATATCAAAGAGGACAGTTCCGATTTACAACATTGAGAGCACACGGATGGATGAAACGCGCCATGACGAGTCAGAAATAGTACCACCTCTCTCGACAAGTAGTAATCAGCCTATGATTCGTGAGAGCAGTGTCCTCAGTTTATATCAGTTAAAAAATGATCAGCCATAGGCTTCATACGCTTAGAACACTTCTTTTTTGATATCCTTTTACTTTTAGCGCCAGTGTTGGTAACCCGTTCTTCCTGACAGCCCTCTTTTTCATCTTTCCGCCACCACGCATTTTTCTCTTTGCATCTTTGATGATTTCGTCCGGCGTGCGTTTTAAATGTTTTTTAGAGCTTCTTTAGGTTTAGTTCCACCCATTATACCTTATACCGTGTTAAAATCTGATTGTAACACCTTTCTCCGGAGGTATCTAGCACCCCTCTTCAAAAATGGGACAGTCGTGCGTAGTATGGATGAAAAAATGGATCCAAGCCCACTCCCACGCTGATATCTCACTCCTCGATACACTGTGAAAGGCCTTCGGGTCATTATAACTGAAAGCGACGAAAGTGTAGCTTCACTGTTAAACTCCCATCACCGAATGGGAAATTTTTCCCTCAATCGTTCTTATATATATTGAGATATTGGTTAATGGATTAGTCGCAACATTCACATAATGGGCTTGTTATATTTAATGCTCAAACTCTTCTCTCTATGGTTGGAAATGTGTACAATGCGTAGCAAGCGTGCCTGCGTGTCCCCAACAAATTGTTGCTGCAGGATATTTCTGTAAATATAGCACATATCTGGGGATGGGTAGCTTTCACCCAATTTCTCCATCTTCAACTGATACATTAAGCTGGACAAGTCATGTTGTGCCTCGTGAAAGGTGTCTCTTTAGAGGGCTGCACCCCACATCGACTATCGGCAACAATTGTGAACAACTCTTTGTCTTTAATATTTCTACTAAGCGTTGATATTAACTTCACCGTGCGTGCAGGCGTGTCTATGTTTACGACTTCAAAACGTAAGTCGTTTGTTAGGTACGACTTTTCAAGACTCTTGTTTAACCCCGTCACAATGTCCGTGGCTCTGCCATAATGACCGATTCCTAGTGTTACATTTATACTATAGTACTATACCTCACCGAACAGGACTGATCTGTTCATTTTCAAGAGTTAAAAATTTGGCGGCTAGCTGGAATTCTCAAACACCAACTTCGTACGAATCACGTTCCAACTCAATAGGCCCATGGAGTTTTGTTACAAAGTTGGCCAGGGTGTTGTTAGGATGTGCAGACAGAGAAGAAGAGGACGGGAGTGTGACATAGAAGTGGTTAGGTGCCATGTTGCATACTATTTAAACTTTATTATTGCAGCAGCTTTTATATAGGTGTTGAAGCTTTCTGGGTAGCCTAGCCATTTCACCAGGTACATTTTTCTCTTTCCTAAACCTTTGCTGCTAAAATTTTTTCAATTTTAGACACATTTTTTCCTAAATTAAATGTCACTTTCTGCAACTCCTCGCGGTAAAAGCCTCCTGCGAGTTCTTCCCCATTCAAATTTTCAAAGTAATACATCATTATCTTGCCTTTAGGGCTCATAGCCCTAACTTTAAAAGTCTCACGTGTCCATCCTTGCTTAAATCTCTTCGCGAATTTATTTCCCGAACGCGATAGCCTTACATAATCATTGATTTTGAAACGTGTACTGTGGTGGCGGTGTTCCACCCTTCTCACACCATTCTCTGGGCGCGTACCTCTTTCTAAACTTCGTTAGGTGTTGTGCCAATCGTACGGTGGTGTGAACGGTTGTATGACGAGGCCAATGATCCCAGAATGTTTATATATCTGTATTTGTTTTTATTGGTAAAGTAGCGATGCATGCGCTCCTTTATGGTACGTTGAACTCTTTCAGCTAAAGAGGCCTTATGTATAGAATTGCTAGTGTAGTAACTGATATTAAACTCTGTCAGCATGTTCTGAAAAGCACGGTCTATAAATTCTTTCCCCATATCCGTACAAAAATAGACTGGAACCCTGTCTTCTTTCAACATTACCGTTTTGGTAGCTTTAGCAACTGTTTCAGGCGATTTAGTTTTCAGAGGAATTAGCCACAGATATACAGAGAAATATCTATTATGAATAGGATGTAGCGGTAGCCATCATTATACACTGAATATCTTTGCATGTCTGTTAAATCCGCTTGCCAAATAGAATCAATCGAAGCCGCTGTTGTCCTGGCCGTTTTAAACCTTTTTCTCACCGGCTTATGAAGTGTATAATGATCCTGCTCCCGCAAAAATCTCTCAACATCTTTTTTCCCTACTCCGTAAACACCTCTGTACAGTCTATTAACACCGCCATAGGAGGCTGGGTTAGAAATGTCATAATAGCGTTTTCTTAATATGTTAGCCATTTGCGTATTTTAGAGACACGTGGATAAGGTTCGCCGTTTGGTCTCTTCTTTCTCCTCTTCAGAGATGCTACTGCTGGGGGGTGATGGTGTACTCAGTTGTGACACATGCGAGACTTGATCCAAGTCTTTTAACCTATTCAGATTTCCTATCAATGTTTTGGGGACATTTATTTGTTGTAGTCTTGTTTTAATATGCTTTCATCCTGTTGGTGAGGGCTTGTCCCACTTTCACACCAGATCATGGATAATGTCGACGATATTGGATCCCTGTACCCGTGTTTCTTCAACAATGACCTCACCTGTATCGGTCCACTGTAAGATGTGGTCCTCACTCAATACATTATAAAGACTTGAGCATTTATTCCTCAATGTATGCGGGAGACTGTTTTTGAATACATGCTCGATGTGTTGCGTTCCGTTATTCTTTAGTTGGTCATCTCTAACGTCGGGCCCAGGTCCTATGTCGCCATGCTTATCGTTGCTAGCGCTGTACCTAATAACCACAGGGAGCTCTGTCGGATTCTTATAATCTTCGTACTCATGAAGAAATTTCTGCAGAGCCTCTTGGTAAATGATCCTTTTCTCATCAGGTGACTTTTCACTGTTTAATAGGGCTAACAACTCGCTTTCCATTCTTTTATGCCTATTTTTACGGGGTTCTAGAACCGTGTCTGGATTCTTTGAACTTTGCAGTGAAGCATACACCTCATGCGGAATCACTACCACTTTCTTCATTATATTAATCTAGTCAGTAAAGGTCCTAAAACTGAAAATAAGATGGGGAGGAATGATCCCCCTCTTTGTACAATAATTCGCTTTTTCTTCCCTACAGTTTGACTTTTACAAGCGAGCGCACTTATTATGTTCTTGTAACGACGTAGGCGAGCCTTCTGAGGGGGTTTCATTGGCACATTACATTTATAACATTAAGACAGATTTCAGAGATGCATTTTAAAAAGTCGGAACCAATATTTTTAACAAACATTTGTTGCAATGCCCGGGGCAATCATTGATAGATTTTTATTAATTCACGATATTTCTTCAGCCTATTTGTCATTCCGGAATATACACCGTTTCAGGATCGTTTGGGAATATATTCGTTCTTAGAAGCACCCTAAACGTGTTTCGCGGGTGAAGGTCACAAAGCAAATATCCGTAACGCTGACTTGTGTTTCTTTATAAACCTCCAAAAACTCCTTACGCTGATTCGGGAACATTTGATTGGCTAATACCCAAATTTGTGACACATCTCTACGTTGTGCGAATAAGACTAGATATTTCGTATTTAACGACACATCGCGCATGCATCTATTTTTGAAAATTAAATTCTGATTGATGAAGAATACTGTATGCTCATTTCCCTTTAACGAATTAACGTCATATACACCTTTGTGGAACAAAATATCATCTTGGAACTCGTTGAACACTGATTGATACGTCGAATAACACCATATTGTGAACCTGAATTTTTCTACAGATTCCATCTCTAACACGTCACACCCCTAAGTGGGTCATTTACAAAATATAACGAAATTTAAGTGCTGCTCCTTATATTCTTCTTTTTCTTCTTCCACAGAACCGTGAATGACGACCATGTATAGCACCCCCATCATCGATATTACAGGTGCCCCAATGACCGTATAGCTACAGACTCCACCCCCGCTCACGAACCCTCACCAGCGATACCTGTAGCACGCGACAATTCAAAGCGGAAACATGATGAAGAGCCCTCCACGTCAGGTATAAAGCGTGCCAGGATTGCGCCTGTTGTTAGACCCCAGTAATAGAGCCCTAACCATCTACGTCTTACGAAACAACCCCCACAATAGTATCTTCCTCAAATATACCCACTTATTCCTGTTCAATTCCGGGTACTTCCTCCACACCAGCAGCAGCAACTTCTCGTGCTGTAGAGGAAGGTATAACATTCGAGTTGGTGCGCATCTCTACCCCCACCCCTACCCTGACTAGAAATAGGTACGTGGTCAGGGTTGACCCTGTTTCCCTGTATAGCAACGGTGTTGGACTGCGACGCGTAGTTGACCGTATTGTGGGGTTTGCCCTACAGAACCGCGACGAACGTGAAGTCCGGACGAGATTGCCCTTCAGGTTTGGGTCAGATGACAGGGATGTAGATGATTTTTGGGTAGTAATACCGTTCAGACGCTTGGCAGCTATAGACATAGAATATATCTTGGGCCGTATAATGCAGGCCTCTCAAAGTAGTACAGCCTTCGATATGGACAACTTCATGGTAGATACTGACAGAGTATTCCGGATTGCGGGTCATAGTGCCACACCTTATACTCTTAATTTCAATTCTCAATCTATTTACAGAAAACATTTAAACGTCGATCGTGGTTGCGGCTATATAGCAATAGTCTTAGCTCATATGTTCACTGTACTAAATACAGTCGCATAGAATATCTGGCTACCTACGGCTGTGCAGCGTGCCCTTAAACTGGCTTCAGATTGTAAGCTTGAGTTTGAGTGTAATATGGGCCCTGAAGAGCTGAGAAGGGTCGAGCAGGAAATAAATGTTCGTATAGTTGTATTTGAAATGGATGATCGTCGTAGGACTGTGTTTTTAAAAGCTGTATGAGAAATCGTACAAGACCTCTACTTATTTTAGGATTGTCAGGAACATCGTATCTCCCCATCCGTAATATAAGGACTCTCTACGCTAGTTATGATAAAAGTCGAAAATATGGAATGCATCATGATTTATGTAAGGGATGTCTCGAGTTTGCGGATGATATGGTGAAACCATTGTAAGGATTGCTACATGGTATGTGAGCAGTGTAAAAGCCCAAAAGGTGAAAGTCGTGTAGTTGAACTTGCGAAGAGGGAATGTAATGTGTGTAGACGTACATTTTTCAATAATAAATGCTTTGAGCTCCATAAATCAATTGGCACTTGCAGGAAATTGAGAATCTGTGAATGTGGCATGTTTCATATGGTAGATAATTCGGGTAACTTTGTACATAGATGCAATGAAATTCACTGTTTCACATGTCATGAAAAATATAAGGCGGATGGAGTGAAGCATGTATGTTATATGAAAGATGCTAAGCCTAAAAATAAACCCTGTATAACCGTGTACTACATATAGAAACATACACAAACACTGAAACCAAAGAGGTTATTCCACATTTACTCGTAAGTCAGACTATCTGTGATGAGTGCATGGATGTCGAGTGTGATGAGTGTCACAAATGTGATAAACGGACAAATGTTTTTAAAACGATTGCACACGATAGCCCTGTGAAACTCTTTGTATCCTATATTGTCAAGTTAGCGGACAAGTTAAAAAAAATGACTGTGTACATTCTTGCTCAAACGGAGCAAAATTTGACACACAGTTCCTTTATAAGGAGTTGCTTGAACACGAGTCATCGGAGATATTTACAGGCGACCCCTTGAAAAGAGGCAACAACCTAATACAAATGCAGATAAGAGGTAATGTTCAGTTTAAAGACCCCCTACTGTTCACACCTTTTAAACTAGCCAAGCTACCCAAGGTGATGGGCGTATCTGCTGAAGTTTCAAAAGAGTATTTCCCTTACACTTTCCTCACTAACGAAACTATAAACTACATAGGATTGCTCCCCCAAACATTACTTTAACTACACCAACATGAGTGATAGTGAGCGTGAAGATTTTGACCGCTACTACAACAGTTTTAATGAAACTACTCCATACAATATAGCTGATGAATGTGAGCGTCCTTGCATGAATGATATGCGCGTGCTTAGATTATGTTTCCAGGCCTTTAGAAGGATGTACATAGCCCGTTTCAAAATTGATCCGCTGCAAGTCGCAACCACGATCGCCTCATTATGTTTTACGGTATTCAAAAATAACTTCATGCCTAAAGACACCTTAGCCGTCATTCACAGAAACAATCCCCGCAGTTATGGGAAAAAGGCTATTTACTGGCTCATACACCTACAACAACAGAACGGGGTATACATAAAACACGCCCGCAACACGGGGGAAGTACCCGTTAAGGTCAATGGTCGTGTTTTTTGGGTTGATGGTCTAAGTGAGGATCCAGCCACTGGTGAGAAGACTGTGTACTCCTTTAACGGCTGCTGGTGGCATGGATGCCCACATCCTGTGTGCCGCCACAGGGGACATCCATGGAAGATCACCCACCGACAGCCTCGCATGGACCCGTAACCGTGATCAACTTATAGGCTTCCAGTTCACTCACAAGATCGTGTGGGAGCATGAGTATGATGCACGGATGGAAACAGATCGCCAGTACCGTGAAGAAATAAGGGCCATCAAACGTTCAATGGTGTTGGACCCCCTCAAATGCGGTGACAGCTTGTTTGGAGGGCGTACAAACCCATTAAAGCTATACTTTCCGCCTACGGAGGGCGTGAAACTCCATTACTACGACTTCTCTTCTTTATATTCCTGCGTGATGAAGAACAATCCGTACCTCGTAGGTGCACCTGAAAAACTGGTTGAACTGGTTGGCCCCGCCATGCCAACCATCGAGGAGTTCTCAGCTAACTTGAGTGAGCGCTACTTTGGACTCTCTTTCGTAGACGTGCTCCCCCTCTCGCGATTTATGGATGCGATCTTACCCGTTTTTATAGATCACATGCTCATGTTTCCACTGTGCGTGAAGTGCACAGAGGAGAACAACAGTGATTGTAATCATACAACCAATCAGCGTAAGATCAGAGGTGTACTACAAGCCCTGAGCTGGACCTAGCCTTTCGCCATAGCCTAAAGAATTTGAAGATACATGAGGTGTGGAGGTCTCAGAAGCTACCCAACCTTTTCACACGCCATATATAACGCTTTTTAGAGGATAAGGTAAGAAGCATCGGGATATCCGCGAGGAGTTGATACCGAAGATGAAAAATCGGCTTACATTCAGCGTTACCGTGCCCGTGAAGGTATACAGCTTGACCGTTCCCAAATTGTTAAGATCTTGGCAAGCGCTTTAGTGCAAAGTTGTGTCTAAACAGTCTTTGGTGGAAATTTGCACAGAATATGGCAAAGGGAACGTTCATTTGGCACAAAGTTACAGTGAAGTCTGGGATTATGCCAACGCTCCCGATAAAGAGGTTATGGAATTCCTCGGAGTGTTAACTTATGAGATCAAGGATGAGTATGGTGATGGTGCATACGCTGATTCATTTGTATCAACAGGATCAAAAACTTATGGGTACGGGTGAAGGTGGGGGATGATATGAAATACATCGTGAAGGCTAAGGGTATCACGCTTAAACCATGCGAACCGACGAGTCGTTAACTTTGACTCGTTGAAGGATCTAGTGTGCTTGGAAGTGAGGACAACCATCCACCCTAACTGACTGTGAGGACACAATTTTCGGGCGCAGAAACTGGGGTGTGTGAAGGAACTTAGGGCACGAAGGTATGCCGTAGCACCTATAGGAAACGTTACCAGTGCCTGGTACCTATGATACCGTACCCTTGGGATACCTTAATCCTTGATTGTTTATATATATCCTTTGTGTGCATGCCTGTGTACAATCCTAAGCTCCGCCCACTGTGGCTCGGTCCATGTGACTCCTGCTATACTACCTGGGCATATCTCTACCCGGCGTGCTCAGTTGACCTCTGTAAACCATGGAGCTCAGACGTGTATTTTTTCTCACGTAACGAAAAAATAGTGATGGCTACTTTTGATATTGTGTGTTCGACGTTTATGAAGTGGTACGGTAAAGTCGGAAGGTGTGTGATACTGAAAAAGGAGCTATTGAAGAATAGGGACCCCAGCCTTCTTTAGTTAGGATTATAAGGCTAACTAACGAAAATCACGACCTAACCTAACCAATCGTTAGGTTAACTGTACGCCCTTGACGATTGGTTAGGTTAGGTCATGATATTTTCGTAGTTACCTTATAAGCTAACTAAAGAAGGCTGGGGTCCCTATTCTTCAATAGCTCCTGAAAGACGACCTACCGCACCCTCCTTTGAGACTTTTAGGCTACATTGAATCGCGCGAAGGAAAAGATGTTCAAATACTCTATGGATATTCTGGCGAGAGTATTGCCGGATTTCGCGGCACAAAAACACGTAATGAACTACGTGTAGGGCTAAACTGTATAAAAGCGTACATATACCGTGAGGTGAAAGAAAACAACGCGTGTAGAAGAGAAGCAACGGATATGGATAATGAGTCTTGTTGCTGAGTGTGTGACAGGTGGTATTTTTTTCATGCTGCATCATACCGAGTACGCGTACCCTGTGGCTGAGAATGTGAACCTTGTCATCATGGACAAGCTAAAGTAGTTTTACACTACATTCATAAATATCATGACGAGGTTCGCAGTGAGGTTTTGGCTAAAGGACTGTTTGAGTTTTTAATAGAATTTAGAGATGAGTATCGATTGTTAAACAAAAAGGATAAATTCGGTCACATGTTTTCTCTCAATAGTGCGCCAGATTTTAATATGTAGAGAACGTCTAGTGCGCATAAAACATTAAAACTGAATTACCCCATGTTTCGGAAAATTGCTCGGTATATGGCTACAAGTATTCGCATGATTCATGTTAGAAAAAATCCGTACACTATTCAACAGCTTATGGTGTGACTCGCTTCCCGTCGAGCCGATCCGCCCACCCGTGGCTCATAGTCATCTCAGGCTTGACCCGACTGGACATGCACTCCCAGCATTCTCAATGACGCGTACGATGTGCCGTGACGAAGTCATTGCGCGTGTTCAGGCGTGAAACCGGTGCCATCATCTATGTACTTGAAACGATTTGTAGACAAGCAAACTCTGGTAAACGCAATGTTATTTATTTAAGTGTTGAGGAGATGAATAGATTCTTTGTGATAGTTGAGAAGTGGGGCGAGGACCGTTATAAAATACTGCAGGTGTGGGTACAAGAAGAGAACAGATTAGTGACGCCCTCCTCATATGCCCCTCATCGTATGCATTGATATACGACTGATGTAGAAGAATGCATCTGATAATAACGTTCTTGTCCCAACGCGAAACCGATTCATCCTCGACAGAATGTTTGAAATCGTCGGATTCCGCAAGCTGAAGCCTATATTAGACGCTCGTGTTACGGATATATTTATTTTGACACGGTTCTTACTCGACGGATTTAGCGAATGTAGGAATGAACAAGGCGGAGAATGGTCTAGAGCTGGATGCTTATTTAAAAGGTTTAGACTCTTCGAAATATCCCGAACTTTGGTACAAAGGACTTCAGCGGTACAGGGCAGAGCTCGCCTACACTGTTCACCCTGATAAATTGTACCTCTATATAATGAGCAGCTGTCGTTACGGCCTGGAAGATTATTTCAATTATTGCCGCTATGCGTTGTGAAGAAGAGTTCAAGATTGAAAAGCTCGGGTCGGTAAGAAAAAACCCTCGATTTGGAAGGAGTGTTTATAAACTTGTATTTAATAATGATATGGTGGTTAACGATACCCTCTTTGTGCGTGCTTTTGATTGTATTCTATCCGTGTTTAAAGATAACTTGCCAACCGAATGTAACGTAGACAAAAAAAATAGTACTGAACGATATGAAAGCCCTTTACATCGAGTATAGGCGCTCGCACACCTTGAACGGTGAAATAATGTTAATTCGTATTTACTGTGTAGTGCAAAGCAATAATGACGTGACTATAGACTCGATTACGTGCGAGTTTAGTGTTTTAGTTAAGCGCAGTAGAACGAATGTATTTTGATGTATATTTATTTTCAATATTTTCCTGTACTAATATGTTGATGATTATACTCCATCGTTTTCTATATTATTATTTTTTTGTTTTCAATATATTTAATTATTTAATATAACTATCTATATATATATATATAAATAAATAATATATATATATATATATATATATATATATATATATATATATATATATATATACAGGGTGGGCCGAAAGTCTGGATCCATAGGAAAATATTTATTTTAATACATAAATTACAACAAATGGTAAATACTTAAAATGAATATCAACTTTAACTCGTAAATGCGTATCCGTGATACTGTACAGTGGTTCGTACTCTAGTATAAACAACAAATTATAACAAATGCTCAAATTGGCGGCCTCTGACATCGAGACACTTAGGGATGGAATTTATGATTTTTAATAATTCTTCGAATTGACGTTCTCGAGATGCGTGTTTCATTTGATAATCTTCTTGTTGACTTTACTGGACTATTCGTTGAAGTTTCACATACCATTGCAGAGGTATTTTCATCAGTTGCAGTTTTTGGACGACCAGAACGCCGTCGATCATGTACACTTCCTGTTTCTTTGAAACGTTTAAACAACTTGCCAACAGTCGCATGTGTTACTAGATGCTTATCAGGATGATTTCTATTGAATTCGGTAGCAACTTCTCTGTGTGTAGCGCCCTGTCTTGCGTACATGAGCACAAGTTCTACCCGGTCTTCTGTTGTTAGATTCGAAGCCATTTCTGGGCTGAAATAAAAAAAGTATTTGAGTATTTATACTGGAGTACGAACTACTGTACAGTATCACGGATACGCATTTACGAGTTAAAGTTGATATTCATTTTAAGTATTTACCATTTGTTGTAATTTATGTATTAAAATAAATATTTTCCTATGGATCCAGACTTTCGGCCCACCCTGTATATATATATATATATATATATATACGGGTGATTCATAAGTCTGTTATCACTGTAATGGTGAATACAAAATAACTACAAACAACAGTAACCTGTGATGTTTTTTATTTGAGGTTATTTTTACACAATTACACATTGGAAATTAACAGTGGACATTCTTTCTTTTAAATCATTGACATTACGAGGTTTTGTTGCATCCCATCCTTGACCATACATCATATTTTACAATTCAACAATCTGAAACAGAAACTATTTTTCACCATTACAGTGGTAACAGACTTCTGAATCACCCGCGATATATATATATATATATATATATATATATATATATTTCTCCTGTACTGTTATATTGATGGTTATACTCCATCGTTTTGTATATTATTATTTTTTATTTTTTTATTATATATATATATATTCCTCGTTCGTGTTTCTTATATTAGTATTAATTTTTATTGCATATATTCCTCGTTTGTATAGGATTGTATATTTATTTTCTATATATTTCGTGAAATTTATTTCATTAATTTGTCTAAATAAACAGTGATGTAATGTTGTTTTATTTAATTCTTTTGGTTGTATATAGGGTGAGTCAAAAGTCTCCATACATAGGCAAAATGGTCACTTTATTATGCAATCACTTGTAAGTCATAAAATATGCTCTATGTGGACACTATTACACCGAATGCACATACGGATGCGTTCCTCCCAGTCATGGCAAACGCGCGTTAACACGTCTGGTGTTATGCGTGCACACGCATCACGAATGCGTTCCTTTAGGTGGTCCGTGTTTTGTATTTTCACCTGGTACACCATGGCCTTCAAGTGCCCCCACAAGTAAAAATCAAGGGGGTTGAGGTCTGGGGACCTCAGACGCCACTCCACGGGACCACGGCGGCCAATCCAGTGACCCGGAAACTGCTGATCCAGCCACTGGCGCACGCAGATACCGTAATGGGGTGGCGCCCCGTCTTGCTGAAAGTACGCTGGAAATTCCCCGTCCTCGTTCAGCAGGGACGGCATGACTGTGTCTTGCAGCATGTTTAGATACATTTCGGCATTCAGATTGGTGTCAATGAAAAAAGGGCCAACAATTGTGTTGCCCCATATCCAGCACCACACCATCACTTTTCCAGCGCCTTGCGTCTTTGAGGGACTCATCTAGTGCGGGTTGTCATCACTCCAATAACGTACGTTTTGACGATTAACCTCTCCATGAACATAAAAGTTGGCTTCATCTGAAAACAGGATGCCAGCCGAGAACTCCATGTCTTCGTCTACTTTTGTTCTTGCCCATTCACAGAATTCCAGCCGCCTGTCCGGGTCATCTTCGCTAAGATACTGCAACATTTGCATTTTGTATGGATGCCATCTGTGCTCTTTCACAATGCGGACGATACACCTTAGGGTGACACCGCATTCTGCAGACATCCGTCGAGTGCTTTTTTGGGGACTCTTTGCGAACGCTGCCAGCACCATGGTCGCTGTGCCTTCATCGGTGGCTGTTCGTGGACGGCCACTTCTCGGCTGGTCTGCGACACTTCCAGTCTTCTTGAACTTCTCAATGAGTTTGGCAACGGTGTCGTGTGTGATGTGCGTGCCGGGGGCGTGTCTCCTGTTAAAATCCTCGGCAACGTTGCGACAGCTTCCTGATCCTGCCAGAAGAATGATCTCTATACGCTCTTCTTGGGACAAAGGCATCTCAGCACATCACCTGCAAAAAAATAAAAATAAATAATCATTTATTTATCATGACCATTTTGCCTATGTATGGAGACTTTTGACTCACCCTGTATATGAACGATATTATTATTTAATTATCTGTATACTAAATGGCTGGTTAGGCATTCTGAACCGACTGACGGATTTCTAAGCCAACAACATCACTAGTGCGCTGAACCTCTGGTCCACTCCGGAGAGGGCGATCGGTTACTTGCGTGCTGCCGGCTTACTCGATCAGGGTGGGCTGATCGGCTAAACAACAACAACAACAACAACAACAACTGGTTGATTAGGATTTTATAAGACAGCGGGCGCTCGGATGAACTCTCATTCTCCTTTCTCTCCCTCTTTTAGGTTATATATACCCCTTTGGCGAGGTGAGGCCCTCCCAACTTCTCCCCCAAAGAGGTCAGGTGGACTCCCCCAGCTTGCTGGGGAGTTCACCTTCATTGCAGCTTGGGGGTAACCCCTCCCCCTTGTTGCATAACCTCTTGCAACATTCCACTCCCCACTTTGCAACATTGATCAATATTTGCAATTGCATTGCACTCTAACCTTTTGCGGTCATAATACTTGCATCACCCAGATCAAATCCCCGCTTCCTCACGCAATTATCTCGGACTTCCTTTCCGCCTCCTACCTTCACAAACACGCTTATACACTCTTTTCACAACTCCTCATCTTCCATTCTTTTAACATGTCCAAACCACCTTCACATACAGTATTTTCCTCAATTTTCACTTCCACTGACTCCTGAACTCCACATCTTTCCAGAACCACATGATATCACTGTCAACCGCTCTTACTCTCGACTTCTCCTTTTCATGCCATGTCAATGTTTCATACCCATACAAAAATGTCGGTACTACCACTAACACGCCTTCATGTAAACGTCTCACTTCTTGATCCAATCTTCGCTTTCTCAAAACTGCCTTTAGCACACCCGTCACCTTTCTTCCTTGATTCACTCTACTGTTAACTTTATCCGCGCTCGTACTTCTTTTGCTCAATACACATCCGAAATACCAACTCTAGTGTTTTATCATACACCATCACATGACAGTTCGAATTTCCCCCTCTTTCCACAATCAACGACTTAATCTTACCCACATTCAATTCCAGCAATCTTCTCTCGCACACCGCCACAAAACTCTTAACAACCTCTTGCATATCACGCTCATTCTGGGCAAAAAGCACATCATCATCCGCGCACAACAAATTCGACCGGCACCACCTATTCCCATCACACGACTGATTCAATCATCTTTCTAGTAGTCGCACTTTCACATCTCTCATCACTCCATCCATAAAAAGATTGAACACCACGGAGACATCACAAATCCTTGACACACACCAACACTTATCCTAAACCAATCACTTAGTTCTTTATTTACTCTTACTCATGCACTACTGCTATCATAGAAACTCTTCATTGCATTCATGAGTAATCACCAACCCTATATATATACCTAAGACCTGCCATAGTGCTTCTCTATTCACTCTATCAGCTATCATGCTTTTTCGAGAGCCAAAAACGCCATGTATATCTTGCAATCCCTTTCACATGCTTTCTTAATCACTTGTCTTACTGGAAACATTTGATCTATACAGCCTCTTCCACCTCGGAACCCTCCTTGTTCATCACTCACTAAATATTCTGTAATACCACGAACTCTTTCTATCACTATCCCACTTTGACCACTACACTCAAAGATTTATACCTCTGTAATTTTTACATTCACTCCTTTCACCTTTCATTTTGTACAATGGTACAATTATTGCATTTTTTCAATATTCAGGCGCATTCCCATTTGTCCATGCACTCTGACATATGCACCACAACTACTCCAACCCTTTCAATCCCTCATACTTAATCATACTTAATCATTCGTCAGCCAGACTCTGTATTCATTCGTCAGCCAGACCCTGTACTGAACGGACGCATTTCCTGAGCTCTCTGATATTGCACCTACTTTTGCATATTGCTAAGAATTTTACTTTTGGAAAGTTTTGAATTTTATATACTTGCGTTTATATTCACATAGTTATAGTTAAGTAATTGAATATTAGTGGTTTTTAGCGATTTAGAAGTTTTCATAGCGTGCCGGCTTAATTTAACTTAAACTTGTAACGGTTATAAACTAATTTTTAAATGCGCGATGCCATCGCAGAAAGCGTCGTGTGTTAGGTGTAGGGTAAACCGGTGGTATTCGGAATTTAAAGATTATAACGGCGGTCCTATGGCGATTACCGAGAGATCAATTTGTTTCTTTTGCGAGTTAATGGAGGAAATAGTTGACATAAAACGCAGTGCACGTGAGGTAACGGAAAGACTGCAACGCTTGATGAGGGCAGGGGTAGGGCTACGGTTGACGAAAGCCGAACCAATACTAAAGTTGAAGACGTTAGTAATTTGAAGGGTGAGGTGCGTAATCTAGTTT
Organism: Bathynomus jamesi; assembly: GCA_023014485.1. NCBI lineage: Eukaryota > Metazoa > Arthropoda > Malacostraca > Isopoda > Cirolanidae > Bathynomus > Bathynomus jamesi. Next base: position 1,357,456 of record JAJOZX010000455.1, on the reverse strand, counting down.
CTAGTTTAGGTAGCTTGTCGGGAAGGTTGGATGGAGTTGAGGAAAGGGTTAAGGTTGGTCCGAGAGTAGTAGATGGGGAGGATTTAGAGAAGTTAAGGGTGGAGCTGGCCGCGTACGTTAGGTGATAGGAATCATCCCCCCCTATCGAGGTTTCGAACCCTTTCGCCCATTTGGAAAGGGACGTGAATGAGGGGGAAACTATTTTAATTGGGGACTCTTTAGTGCGCCACATGGACAAAGAGTTCGTTGAACGGCATCCAACCAAGAGGAGGAGGGTCTGTCTCCCATGGGCCAGGGTTGACAGAGTTCGAGACGAAGTGGATAGGATTGACGTTGCCTCCCGTCACTCGATGTTGGTGACGATGGTAGGAGGCAACGACTCGTATAGGCCAGATACGAGAGTGCCTGACCTTTTGGAGAGATATAGGGGTTAATTAGGTCCCCGAAGGCGAGGTCAGATAGGTCTTTAGTCCTAGGTATTATCCCTAGGCACGGGTTGGGTCTTAGGATTACGTCAAAAAAAATTTTTGAATAATAAATTAGAAGATTTATGCTGAGGAAAATGTACCCTTCGTAAAGCTGTGGTCCGAATTCAGTGATCCTAGCCTTTTTATAAAAGATAGGGGTGCATTTTAATGAAATAGGTAATGCTAGGCTAGGTAGGTTAATAGACGAAAACGTGCGAAAGCTGTATAGGTCGAAGCCTTCTTTAAACGTTGTGGGTCCGGGGAACGCGGGCCCGACGTGAAAAATAGTTTAAAACGCTGGCACGTGGTAAAAAATACCTTAAACGTCTTTTATTGTAACGCGCGTAGTATTAGAAATAAATTAAACGAATTTAAGGCGATACTTTATTCCGGCAACTACGATATAGTTGCTATCACTGAAACGTGGTTAAATACCGTGACTCGGGACTTGTTGGGGGAACTTGATATACCGGGTTTTAAACTCTTTACTAATGATAGGTTACATAGGTTTGGTGGCGGCGTTTTGCTGTACATTCGTAATTCCCTTAGGGCTATCGAGGTTAAGATAGATTTTCCGGCAGCAATTAATGCGATATGCGTTGAAGTTAGGGCGCGTAGTATTAGTTTTAATTTTGTTGTTGTTTATAGACCTCCCGTTCAACCCTTCGACACCGATACTAGATTTTACTCACTTCTTGGTAACTTTATTGACAATCGGAATAGTATAATTGTCGGAGACTTTAACTGCCCTAATGTTAATTATGAGACTTTTACTGGTAATGAGGAGGGTTTGAGATTGATTGAGTTCATGGAGGATAATTTTTTACGACAGATAGTTACCGAACCAACGCGCGGTGACAATATTTTAGATTTGGTGATGACGAACGGCGAAAATATAGTCGATAGTTTAGAAGTAGGCGAGAGTTTAGGATGTAGTAACGTAATAGAAGTCCCTGATTTTCGTAGGGCTAATTTTAATTGTTTTGCGGACAGGGTGAGAGTAGTGGACTGGGATAACTTATTTATGGGTAATGACACAAATTTGCATTGAGAGGCGTTTAAAGAAAGTTTTGTGAATATCGAAAGGGAGTTTATTCCTCGTAGGCCCAAGCGCGCTAGAAATCATGGTAGGCCCAAGTGGTGGACTAGGGAAATAGGCGAGTACATAAACGAGCGTAACAGAGGGTATAGACTTAATAAGCGCGATGGCACTGGAGCTAACTTTAATAGATATCTACAGATCTACAGAAGCTAAGGCTAACAAAGACCCTAAGATCCACTCTAAGGTTAGCCCGAGAGAAAGGAAAGAGTAGGGGGTTAAGAGAAGAGAAGAGAATAAGCGGTTAAGTAAGGAGCAACACCTACCACTCGTGGGTTAACATTCATTCAGAAAAAGAGGAAAAAAAGTCTCACCATCATCATCCGCCGGCCACTGCCGACAAGTCAGAAAAATAGTCGGAGAGAATAGGAGAGGGGTGAAAGATGAAAAGAAGTAAAATAAGAACGCTTACAAACCATGCAAACACAGTCTTAACTCACAGTCATACCATGCAAACTACAAACATGCAAGAAAAAAGAGTTACAGACATGCAAAGTCAAAAAAAAAGGTAAAGTTAAACAAAAAGTGGGTTAGTTTACGCTACGAGCTACATCTACGTTCGTGTTAGTCTAATTTTTTTTTTTTTTTTTTTTTTTATTGCTGGCATCACACGCTGGCATGTCACAAGCTGGCATTCATCGTCAACAGACTCATCCTCGAGCACCACCACCAGAGCTCTGTTGCTAACTTTGTTTTATTTATATTAAACAACGTTAATACTTTTAAAATGTCTGTCAAGACGGTTCTTAAACATATTAACGATGGTAGAATGAACGACTGACGCGGGAAGATTATTCCATTTATCAATTATTTTAAACGTAAAGAAGTTTTTAGCGATATTAGTAATGAAACGTCTGCCACGCAACTTAAATCCGTTATTGCGAGTATTACTATTATCGAAAGTGAACAATTTGTCAAAATTTACGTTATCGATTATTAACGATTTTGAAAACTTCAATAAGCCCCCCTTAATCTTCTAGTTTCGAGTGAATACAGGTCTAACTCTTTAATCCTATCTTCATAAGGCTTATTGCGCAATGACGGAATAAGTTTCGTGGCACGACGCTGAACCCTTTCTAACCTATCAATATCCTCACGCAAGTACGGGCACCAAAACTGAACGGCATATTCTAAATGAGGCCTGACTAGGGACTTGTAAAGGGGCAATATAATATCCTTCGATTTAAATTCGAAATTACGCGCTATAAAGCCTTACATCCTATTAGCTTTTGCGCAAGACTCCAGGCACTGGTTCCTAAACTTTAAATCCTTAGATACGCGTACGCCTAAATCTACTTCCTCGTCAACGCTCGCTAACTCCCTATCATCAATCGTGTACGTGTAATTATTGTTACGAGAACCTATATGCAAAACTTTACATTTGTCTAGGTTAAATTGCATCTGCCACTTATCTGTCCACTCCATAATCCTATTTACATCGTCTTGGATCCTATTTTTATCGTCCTCGTTAACAACCTTACCGCCTATTTTAGTATCGTCCGCGAATTTTGACACGTCACTAGTCAATCCTACATCTATGTCGTTAATGTAAATTACGAATAGCAATGGGCCTAACAATGAACCCTGTGGGACACCGCTACCTACATCTAACCACCCGGATTCACTACCATTAACTACGACCCTCTGCCTCCTAGCACGAAGCCATTCTTCTAACCAGTTAGCTACCTGACCGCGTATACCGTGCGCTTTAACCTTCGCAATGAGTCTCCTATGCGGAACTGTATGGAACGCCTTTTTAAAATCTAAATAAATAACGTCAGCTGCTCTATGCCTATCGTATTCGCGCACTATTTCGTTATAAAATTCTAACAAATTAGTTAAACAAGACCTATGGCGTCGAAACCCATGCTGACTACTATTAATCAAATCTCTACTTTCTAAGTGATCGATAATACGATCCCTAACTACGGATTCCAAAAGTTTACCGACAATTGACGTTAAGCTAATGGGCCTATAATTGCTAGCTACTGCGCGGTCGCCTTTTTTAAAAATAGGAGTGACGTTAGCTAATTTGAAGACTTCAGGAATAATCGCCGTTTGGAGTGACTGATTAAAAATCTTCGTTAAGGGGCCTACGATAACGTCTCTCAAATCTTTCAAATGTCTGGGATAAAAAGCGTCAGGGCCTGGAGCCTTGCTAACTTTTAGCCTATCGATATAATGCGCAATCTCACCCTCGTAAACAGTTATTTCATCCAAAATAGTCTCGCTACTAAATGGAACGATATCGTCCACGTCGGGGACATTATTTACGTCTTCTACGGTAAAAACTGTTGCAAAAAAGTCATTGAAAATACCCGCCATCGCCTGAGGGTCAGAAGCCAAAGCGCCATTAACATCCACTAGAGGGCCTATGTTATCTTTTACCGGCTTACGATTATTTACGTATTCAAAAAACTTTTTTGGATTATGTTTATTATCCACAGCTATAAGTATCTCTAAATTACGCTTAGCATTCCTAACTGATCTTTTAACCTGACGTCTAAGCTCGATATATCTATTAAAGTTAGCTGCCGTGCCATTGCGCTTATTAAGCCTATACGCTCCATTACGCTCGCTTATGAACTCGGCTACTTCCATAGTCCACCACTTCGGCCTACCACTTCGAGCTTAGACGTCAGGTTAAAAGATCAGTTAGGAATGCTAAGCGTAATTTAGAGATACTTATAGCTGCGGATAGTAAACAATCCAAAAACGTTTTTTGAATACGTCAATAATCGTAAGCCGATAAAAGATAACATAGGTCCCCTAGTGGATGTTAACGGCGCTTTGGCTTCTGACGCTCATGCGATGGCGGATATTTTCAATAACTTTTTTGCAACAGTTTTTACCGTAGAAGACGTAAATAATGTCCCCGACGTGGACGATATCGTTCCATTTAGTAGCGAGACTATTTTGGATGAAATAACTGTTTACGAGGGTGAGATTGCGCATTATATCGATAGGCTAAAAGTTAGCAAGGCTCCAGGCCCTGACGCTTTTTATCCCAAACATTTGAAAGATTTGAAAGACGTATCGTATCGTAGGCCCGTTAACGAAGATTTTAATCAGTCACTCGAAACGGGGATTATTCCTGAAGACTTCAAATTAGCTAACGTCACGCCCATTTTTAAAACAGGTGACCGCACGGTACCTAGTAATTATAGGCCCACTAGCTTAACGTCAATTGTAGGTAAACTTTTGGAATCCGTAATTAGGGATCGTATCATCGATTACTTAGAAAGTAGAGATTTGATTAATAGTAGTCAGCATGGGTTTCGACGCCATAGATCTTGTTTAATTAATTTGTTAGAGTTTTATAACGAAATGGTGCGCGAATACGATAGGCATAGAGCGGCTGACGTTATTTATTTAGATTTTAAAAAGGCGTTCGATACAGTTCCGCATAGAAGATTAATTGCGAAGGTTAAAGCGCACGGTATACGCGGTCAGGTAGCTAACTGGTTAGAGGAATGGCTTCGTGCTAGGAGAGAGAGGGTCGTTGTTAATGGTAGTGCATCAGAGTCGTTGGATATAGGTAGCGGTGTTCCACAGGGCTCAGTGTTAGGCCCATTGCTATTCGTAATTTACATTAACGACATAGATGTAGGATTGACTAGTAACGTGTCAAAATTCGCGGACGATACTAAAATAGGCGGTAAGGTTGTTAACGAGGACGATAGAAATAGGCTCCAAGACGATGTAAATAGGATTATGGAGTTGACGGATAAGTGGCAGATGCAATTTAACGTAGACAAATGTAATGTTTTGCATGTAGGTTCCCCTAACAATAATTACACGTACACCATGGATGATAGAGAGTTAGCGAGCGTTGACGAGGAAGTAGACTTAGGCGTACGCGTATCTAAGGATTTAAAGGTTAGGAACCAGTGCCTGGAGTCTTGCGCAAAAGCTAATAAGATGTTAGGCTTCATAGCGCGTAATTTCGAATTTAAATCAAAGGATATTATATTGCCCCTTTACAAGTCCCTAGTCAGGCCTCATTTAGAATATGCGGTTCAGTTTTGAAAGGGTTCAGCGTCGTGCCACGAAACTAATTCCGTCATTGCGCAACAAGCCTTATGAAGATAGGATAAAAGAGTTAGACTTGCATTCACTCGAAACTAGGAGATTAAGGGGGGAGCTTATTGAAGTTTTCAAAATCGTTAATAACATCGATAACGTACATTTTGACAAACTGTTCACTTTCGATAATAGCAATACTCGTAATAACGGATTTAAGTTGCGTGGCAGACGTTTCATTACTAATATCGCTAAAAACTTCTTTACGTTTAAAGTAATTGATAAATGGAATAATCTTCCCGCGTCAGTCGTTCACTCTACCAGCGTTAATATGTTTAAGAACCGTTTAGATGGCATTTTAAAAATATTAACGTTGTTTAAAATTAAAAAAAAATTAGTAACAGTAGCTCTGGGGGTGGTGGTCGAGGATGAGTCTGTTGACAACTAATGCCAGCTTGTGACATCCCAGCGTGTGAATCCAGCAATAAAATTAAAAAAAAAAAATTAGACTAACATGAATGTAGATGTAGCTCGTGGAGTAAACTAACCCACTTTTTGTTTAACTTTACCTACTTTTTTTTTCTTATCCTCTCCTCACTTGCATGTCTGTAACTCTCTTTACTTGCATGTCTGTAGTTTGCATGGTATGACTGAGTTAAGACTGTGTTTGTATGGTTTGTAAGCGTTCTTATTTTACTTCCTTTCATCTTTCACCACTCTCCTATTCTCTCCGACTATTTTTCTGACTTGTCGGCAGTGGCCGGCGGATGATGATGGTGAGTCTTTTTTCTCTTTTTCTGAATGAATGTTAACCCATGTTAACCCATGAGTAATAGGTGTTGCTACTTACTTAACCCCTTATTTTCTTCTCTTAACCCCCTACTCTTTCCTTTCTCTCGGGCTAACCTTAGAGTGGATCTTAGGGTCTTTGTTAGCCTTAGCTTCTGTAGATCTGTAGAATTTAGGGTGGAGCGAAAAATACTTTTTTCTAGTATCAAGTTCTAATAGTGATTAAACGTTGCATTTAGTGGATGAAATATGCCTGCCAAATTATGAGTTCATTTGTTTAAAATTTTCAGCTGCCACCAGGGGGCTAAATTTAATACAATTTTGTGTAAAAAGGAAAAAAATGCTTCTATTTTAGGTTTGTCAAACTATTATAAAATTTTATCTTAGAATTATCTAATAGTTTGAATAAGATTCATAAATGATAGGCATTCGTTTTGTAAAAATGCCTTTTCATATGCTTAAAATCTTCAGCTGCCACAAGAGAGCTGAATTTAACACAATTTAGAGTAACTGAGTCATGTTGAGACTACACTGAATGTTGTGGGGGAGGGTTTGGGGAGGGTTGTGGGGGAGGGTTTTGGTGTGAAGGAATTGCTTTCTGTGAGTCATTAGAACAGTGTGTTAACAATTGTCTTCTTAGGTAGTAGGCCTAGTCGCTCAGTTGATCGGAGAGTTTTTTAATATGATCGGAATATTATAAAACTTTATTTTAAAGTGATTTATATAGAGATAATATTGATTTTATTATAAAATGCTTGTTATAATGTATTATATAATTTTAGTTTATTTATATAATATATTATATATTTATATAATATATTATATATACTTATAAAATATATTATATATATTAATTATATAATGTTTTGATGTTACAGGATATTTTGTGATTGTGAATTTTTCTTAAAAATATTATGGCATCAAATACTAAATATAAACATTTCACTAGAGAACATATGAAGTGTGCCATATTTGAAGTACCTTGTGAGATGAGTGATATGCAACTACCAACTTATAACTGCATTATGAAAGATTACCTGTTCACAAAACATTTAGTGAAGGAGCAGATGAATAACAAGGAGCCTTCATTTTCTGAAATAGCAGAGGCAGTTTCCAAAAAGGTAGAAAATATTTGGAAGAAGGCCACTTTGCCAATAGTTTCACATACACGCGTTTTACGGATGATGCGAGTGTACCATGATAAATACAGGTCCTTATTAAAGCCATACAAGTCACGCAAGGATCAGCCTAAGTACAAAAATCAGCTTGAAGAATTTGAAAACTCTTCAAAATGCACTTTGTTTGACATCTGCACCTGCAAATGTAAGGAGTTTAGGAGATGCTCATGTGAAAAGAGTAAGAAAGTCCCTCCAAAAGAGCAGGATTTTTTAAATGACCAACGAACACGCAGAATAATGGTGATAGGAAGCATTGACATAGCACACAAGACGATTACAAGCAAGAGAACATCGAAAGGAAATGGAAAAAGCACGTCTGGAATCCTCACAAACAACTAGTGCTGCTATAACCAATACGTCCAACTTACAAATCGAAACAGAGACAAGTGAATTTCAACAACTAGAAGAGATATCTGAAGATAATGAGGAAGATACAACCTCGACTCAATATGTAATATCAGAACAACAGATGCGTGAGCCACTGCCTTCATTAGCAATTACTTGTGATAGATTTAAAATGTCGGACAGAGCTGGGGCTGCTATTGCTTCTGCAGTATTGGCAGATCTTAAAATTTTTACTCCCGAAGACAAAGGGAATATTATAGACAGAAGTAAGCTAAGACGTGAAAGACAAAAACAGAGAAAGGAACTACAACAGATAGGAGAGCCAAAAACCATGCGGGGATTATACTTTGATGGCAGAAAGGATAAAACAATGATTCAAGTCCAGGAGAGTGATGGCTCTAACCACCAAAGAACCAAACGCGAAGAGCATATCAGCATAATATCTGAACCACACTCTCTGTACTTTGCACATGTGACACCTTCCAGTGGCAAAGCTAAATACATTTGCACAGCGCTAGTGAATTGCTTGAAAGAAAGGAATGTTGATATAGGGAACATCGTTGCAGTTGGCTGTGATTCGACAGTGGTTAACACTGGTAGTATTGGAGGCACAATAAGATTACTGGAAGAAGCCTTTAATAAGCCATTGCAGTGGCTGATATGCCTTTTACACCTTAATGAACTTCCATTGCGCCATCTGTTTCATCACTTGGATGGTACCACTACTGGACCAAGAGCATTTTCAGGAGAAATTGGCCGAGCACTTTCAGACTGTGAAAAGCTTCCCATAGTTAACTTCAAACCCATTGAAATTCAAGAGGACATGTGTGAAGTTGATGTAGATGACATAAGTACTGACCAGAAATACCTTCTTGAAATTCACAAGGCTATATCAAGTGGAACATTCTCAAAGAGTCTTAGTCATAAGAGTCCAGGCAATATATCACATTCAAGGTGGCTCACCACAGCTAACAGGACTCTGCGGTTATATGCAAGCACAGAGAATCCTTTAGGCAATTTACAAGAATTAGCTACTTTCATTGTTAGGGTATACCACCAATGTGGTTTCAGATAAAGCGTAAACCATTATGCCAATATGGTGCTAAACATATGTGGCATATGATTGCAAGAAGCCGGTATCTCCGTGAAGAGCTTAGGAGAGTACATGACTCAGTCATTCAGCGAAATGCATATTAAGCAAATCAAGAAAACATTCTCATTGCAATGATAGCTGATGAAAGGGAGCATGTGCGTCAGTTGGGATTTAGGCGTATCATAAAAGCAAAGGCATGCATTCAAGAAACAGATGTTATCAGGTATTTTAAGGTGCCAGAAATAAATTTTTATGACAAAGACTATACAGATCTCATTATGTGGCAAGATTTTCAGATAGCAGAACCACCGATAACCAAAGGAGTTTCTCTTGATGATATTGAATCATGCATCAAACATGGTACTACTCTTCATTCAGAATTATTTCAGTTCCATGTCATACACAAGCCGTAGAGAGATGCGTCAAGCTCGTTACAGACGCTGCTGGATCAGTCTGCGGACCTACAAACAGAGACGGTTGGATTCGTGCTACATTAGAATCAAGGAAAAAACAGCCAAAATTTGACACAAAAGCAAATTACTAAATAGTCTTCAGCAAGAACCCTTTCTAGAGGGAGGTTGGTTGGGGAAAGGGTGGTAACTCCGCTAAGGCACGAAATAACGTTTCTTAACTGTCTCAAGCCAGTATAAAGGAAGAGAGACATCCTAATTTATTACTGTTCCCTTTTTCAAGTAAATACAGAATCATACTTAATTGTCATTTTTAAGTTAACTTCAGCCCTCTTGTGGCAGCTGAAGATATTAAGCATATGAAAAGGCATTTTTACAAAACGAATTCTTATCATTTAAGAATCTTAATCAAACTATTAGATAATTCTAAGATAAAATTTCATAATAGTTTGATAAACCTAAAATAGAAGCATTTTTTTCCTTTTTACCCAAAATTGTGTTAACTTTAGCCCCCTGGTGGCAGCTGAAAATATTAAACAAATGAACTCATATTTTGCAGGTATATAACGTCCACTAAATGCAACTTTTAATCACTATTAGAACTTCATACTAGAAAAAACGTATTTTTCGCTCCACCCTACCTGAGTGTAGATATTTCATCCACACCTGCCGCGTTTCCATTTTCCAGTTTGCGAACCGCTGTTTTTACTTCATTCATAGTTATGTTCTCAGGCATTCTGTCACCTTACCACCTTATCCACCAAATTTATATTTATACTCCTCTCATCTCTCCCACTCACCAAACCCTCGAAATATTCGTTCCATCTACTCTGTAGATCCCCATCAGCTGTGAGCAATTTAGGGTTATGACTTTTTTAATTTTTTGTCATAAATATTGTTTCCTGTATCATCAATCGATGAACTTTTGCTTGAAAACAATAAAAAAGGGCCTAATTCCTCAGAATTAAAAAAAAATGTCACCCCGAAAGCAAATATAGTAAAGGGTGTCAGGAAATGATTGCCCCCCCCCTGTACAGAAGAAACTGAAAGGAATAGAAAAAAACAGACAAAACCACGCGAAAGAGCATTTAATTTTGAATAAAAAACACTTGTTTTAATATTGGGTGTTGCCCCCATTTGCAGCTCTGACGGCCATTAATCAACGGGGGTATGATCCCAGAAGTGTCTCAAAGTGTCTCTGAATCGTTCAAAATAGATGATGCCATGGTTTCTGTGGGGAAAAAATGGTAAGAATTAAAATCACAGGAATAGAATATAATGGTTTTTATTCAGATTTTAACGCTCTTTCAAGTGGTCTCGCCGGTTTTTATCTATCTCTTCTAGTTTTTGCTCTACAGGGGGGGCAATCATTTCCTGACACCCTTTACTATATTTGCTTTCGGGGTGACATTTTTTTTTAATTCTGAGGAATTAGGCACTTTTTTATTGTTTTCAAGCAAAAGTTCATCGATTGATGATACAGGAAACAATATTTATGACAAAAAATTAAAAAGTCATAACCCTAGACTGAGCATTCTTCCATTTTCATCCCTTAGTCTCAAACTTTCTTTCTCAATCTCATTTCTGCACTTCTGCACCTACTTCCAGAATAAATTTCTATTCTGTACACAATTTTCATTCATCCTTCTTTCAAACTCATTCACTTTCGGTTTCTTCTGCCGCACTTGTCTCTCCACACTTCTCTCGCTCTCTTCATACACCCTCTTTCTTGTTCGACTTTCTACTCTATCACAATTACCCTGCGCACACAACATCCATTTCTTTCTTTTATCCTCAACTACTGATGCAACCTCAGTAGTATGACCGCAAAATGTTAGAGTGCAATACAATTCAAAATGTTGATCAATGTTGCAAAGGAAATATTGCAAGATGTTATGCAACAAGGGGAGGGAGGATGTTGCAAGAGGTTATACAACAAGGGGTTATGCAACTATGGGGGAGAGGTTATCCCCCAAGTTGCAATGAACTTCCCCAGTAAGCTGGGGGAGACCTCTCTGGGGGAGAAGGTGGGACGGCCTCAACCCCCACAAAAGGGTATACCTAACCTAAGAGAGAGAGGAGGAGGAGAGAGAGGAAGAGACCATCCAGCTTCCACAAGAGGCAGAAGCTCAATGACTGATTATACTCAAACACTTGACTTAGAACTCGAAATCCGCCAGTTGGCGTAGAAGCCAGTGCCTCCAGGCATTATCAGCCAGTTGGCACAGTGTATACATCGTTTGGACAAATGCACGTACACCCTGACTATACGCCCATAAAATATCACAAAGCGTTTATCTCTCTACGAATAGGTATATCTGACACGCCTCAGATTTCACGGGACAGCCAATCACAGTACAGTATGCGGCGCATGAGAACGGCCCGGGACCTCTGGTTGGTGGATGGCATCACTCACACATTATGTCCGCCCAAATTTCACCGATTACCAGTAGGAAACTCGCGATTCGGGTATTGTGGGATGTTCACAGTTACGACCCCATCTATAAAAGGGGCAATTTCATCACAGGCTTCCAACTCAGTTGTTTTTATCGGTAAGTGCTGCAGAAATATCTCGCCCTGAGCCAATCGCAGCAGCTCTACATCTCTCCGGAATTATTTCAGATAAAGATTTTTACGCAGAGGCAACGCGTGTAAGTTTCAACGCTGTAGACCGGAATGCGCTACTTTCAACACAGACTAAAATATCCTTGGAGGCGGTAAGGATACCAGACAATTTCAGGGACATGTATCTGTTCGATAAATTGTACAACCACAGCGTCACTCCAGGGCTGAGTGCCGAGTGAATCAAAAGAGTACATTCTTTCCCTATTTTTAAAATAGATTGCAAACCAGTGACTTCCTACATTACCAACAATGTCGGTGTTCACGATAATCCCATACCAATCTCTCGTAGTTGGCAATTTCAATATTTCATTCTTCGCAAACACACCGATAAATTTGGAGCGTGTGATTCGATAACTTTTCATTACTCTCTGGAGTGTATTCGCGTCCATTTTAAAAGTCTGTGACCACGTTCCTGAAACGGTCAACTTCTATTAGAGCTTGTGATTCGAGGTACACGAGTACACTAATAGGCGCGTCTTAGGGTTGGCAAATTCCAACTTGACTGAGATGTTCTCACTTCTTGTGGACTTAAGTGTGTATTTATACTAGCAGGTAAGTCAGGGGTAATATGAAACTGGTAAAGGTTAAATTCTTCGACAAATTCTTTCTGCGTTACGCCAAACCCAAGCTCGTCACAGGCACGGGGATTATGAGTTAGACTACTATAAGCTCTCGCGCAGAGCGGAAACACAGCGTCTGATGAGTAATCCGTAACCATAGCCCCGCCCAGTTCAATGCTATTTACGTATAGAGTTCTATTTTTAAGGCTGAAATTCTAGAATTTAAAGGCGCTCTTTTTATATTTTCCATTCGTCGAAGCGTGATCCTGCATTCCAATTAATATACTTTTAGGTAGAACTCCCAGGGCCATTTTTTCTAGCTGCTTCGAGGCCAAACACGGTGGGCACCATGTACAGTTTGATCTGTACTCTGTTAATTGGGTATTTTACTATTGCGTGTATTAAATTTTTTTCAATTTCTACATATTTCGGGGAACTTAATTTCACTCGCCAACCACGCAAATATGTCTCCATGATGTGAATCACAAGGTTTTTCGCACTCTTCTTGATCAGATCCGAGATTTAAGCAGATCTCAGGACTCGTGCGGATAAGCTTTAGTTTCAGGTCGACGCCGTTCATAAGCAGTTTCTCCTGGAACGTGAATCTGTATGAAGACGCCCAAAACAGTCGTATATCTTTTTTTTTTCGAATTTTTAAATTTATCCTTTATACTATTTTCATCTTTAGTCTGATAATAGCCCTCGGCAGTTAAAAAGGTGTCCTTCGCTTCTTTTGAAAAGTTGAGGACATTTTCCAGATAGGTTCGCAGGTGATAATAACCCGTTCCTGCCGAGATGTTATCCTGAATTAAATACACCTCACACTGGCTGAATATGGAAGATAGAAAGTTGGTTTCAGGGTATGCAGTGTAAGTATCATCGCAGTCCGTTCCATCTGAATGGGCTATACGCAGTTTAGCATACATGTGTATGCCACTCGGATCAAAAAAGTATGGGCCTGAGCTGGGTATCACGAATTCTATAGGGGCGCTCGGCGAACTAATTGTGTTTAATGGGTTAATTGTAATAAAGTCGCTATGCTCAAGATAAACCTGAGTAGGGAGCATATCAAAGAGAGACAGTTCCGATTTAAAACATTGTGAACTAAACGGATGGATGAAACGCGCCATGACGATTCAGAAATAGTACCGCCTCTCTCGATGGGCAGCTTTCATACAATTTCTCAATCTTCAACAGATATATTAAGCTGGACAAGTCATGTTGTGCCTCGTGAAGGATATCTCTTTGGAGAGCTGCACTATATCGGCCCTCAGCCACAATTGTGAACAGTTCTTTATCTTTAATATTTCTACTAGCATTGATTTTCACTTCAACTTGCGTGCAGGCGTGTCTATGATTACGACTTCGAAAAGTAAATCGTTTGTCAGGTACGACTTTTCAAGACACTTGTTTAACCTCGTCACAATGTCCATGGCTCTGTCATAATGACCGATTCCTAGTGTTACATTTGTACTATAGTACCGTACCTCACCGAACAGGACTGATCGCATAGTATTTTCTAAGGTTATGACTAAATTTTCACACTCATCGACTCTTCTAAGGATCAGAAATATGATCTGATCTTTTTCAAGAGTTAAAAATTTGGTGGCTAGCTGGAGTTCACATAAACCCACCTCATACGAATCACGCTTCAATTCAATGGGTCCGTGGAATTCTGTCACAAAATTGGCGAGGGTGTTGTTAGGATGTACAGACAGTGAAGAAGAGGATGGAAGTGTGACATAGAAGTAGTTAGGCGCCATGTTGCATACTATTTAAGCTTCATTATTGCAGCAGCTTTTATATAGGTGTTCAAGCTTTCTGGGTAACCTAGCCATTTCACCAGGTACATTTTTCTCTTTCCTAAACCTTTGCTGCCTAAAATTTTTTCAATTTTAAACACTTTTTCCTAAATTAAATATCACTTTCTGCAACTCTTCGCGGTAAAAGCCTCCTGCGATTTCTTCCCCATTCAAATCTTCAACGTAATACATCATTATCTCGCCTCTAGGTCTCATAGCACTAACTTTAAATATCTCACGTGTCCATTCTTGCTTAAATCCCTTCGCGAATTTATTTCCCGAACGTGATAGCCTTACAAAATCATTGATTTTGAAATGTGTAGGGTGTGGTGGCGGTGCTCCATCTCTTCTCACCTCTGGGTGCGTACCTCTTTCTAAAACGTCGTTAGGTGTTGTGCCAATCGTACGGCGGTGTGAACGGTTGTATAACGACGCCAATGATCCCAGAATTTTTATATATCTGTTTGTTTTTATGTGTAAAATAGCGGTTCTTTATGGTATGTTGAACTCTTTCAGCTAAAGACGCCTCATGTAAACTCTGTTAGCATGTTCTGAAAAGCGCGGCCTATAAATTCTTTCCCCATATCCGTAAAAAAATAGCCGGGAACCCTGTTTTCTTTCAACATCACCGTTTTGGTAGCTTTAGCAACTGTTTCAGTCGATTTATTTTTCAGAGGAATTAGCGACTGATATCTAGAGGATACATCTATTATGAATAGGATGTAGCGGTATCCGTCATTATACACTGAATATCTTTGCATGTCTGTTAAATCAGCTTACCAAATAGCATCTATGGAAGCCGTTGTTGTCTTGGCCGTTTTAAACCCTTTTCTTACCGGTTTATGAAGTGTATAAGTATCCTGCTCCCGCTAAAACCTCTCATATCTTTTTTCCCTACTCCGTAAACACCTCTGTACAGTCTATTAACGCCTCCAATGAGACGGGGTTAGAAATATCATAATAGCGTTTACTTAATATGTTAGCCACTTGCGTATTTTAGAGACACGTGGATAAGGTTCGCCGTTTGTTCTCTTCTTTCTCCTCTTCAGAGACGCTACTGCTGTGGGCGATGGCGTACTCAGTTGTGACACATGCGAGACTTGATCCAAGTCTTTTAACCTATTCAGATTACCTATCAATGTTTTGGGGACATTATTTGTTGTAGTCTTGCTTTAATATACTTCCATCCTGATGGTGAGGGCCTTTCCCACTTTCTCACCAGATCATGGACAATGTCGACGATATTGGATCCCTGTACCCTTGTTCCTTCAACAATGACCTCGCCTTTATCGATCCACTGTATGATGGGGTCCTTAAGACTTAAGCCTTTATTCCTTAATGTATGTGGAAGACTACTTTTTAATACATGTTGGATGTGCTGCGTTCCGTTATTCTTTGGTTGGTCATCTTTAACGTCAGGCCCAGGTCCTATGTCGCCATGCTCAGCGTTGTTCGCGCTGTGCCTAATAACCACAGGGAGCTCTGTCGGATTCTTATAATCTTCATACTCATGAAGAAATTTCTGCAAAGCCTCTTGGTACAAGATCCTTTTCTCATCAGGTGACTTTTCACTGTTTAATAGGGCTAACAACTCGCTTTCCATTCTTTTAAGCCTACTTTTACGAGGCTACTTTTTAATACATGTTCGATGTGCTGCGTTCCGTTATTCTTTGGTTGGTTATCTTTAACGTCGGGCCCAGGTCCTATGTCGCCATGCTCAGCGTTGTTCGCGCTGTGCCTAATAACCACAGGGAGCTCTGTCGGATTCTTATAATCTTCATACTCATGAAGAAATTTTGCAAAGCCTCTTGGTTCAAGATCCTTTTCTCATCAGGTGACTTTTCACTGTTTAATAGGGCTAACAACTCGCTTTCCATTCTTTTAAGCCTACTTTTACGAGGTTCTAGAGCCGTGTCTAGATTCTTTAAACTTTGCTATGAAGCATACACCTCGTGCGGAATCACTACCACTTTCTTCATTATATTAATCTAGTCAGTAAAGGTCCCGAAACTGAAAATAAGATGGGGAGGAATGATCCCCCTCTTTGTACAATAATTCGCTTATCCTTCCCCACAGTTTGACTTTTACGAGCGAGCGCACGTATTATGTTCTTGTAACGACGTAAGCGAGCCTTCTGAGGGGGTTTCATTGGCACATTACATTTATAACATTAAGACAGATTTCAGAGATGCATTTTAAAAAGTCGGAGTCGATATTTTTAACAAACATCTGTTGTAGTGCCCGGAGCAATCATTTATTGATTTTTATTAATTTACGATATTTCTTCTGCCTATTTGTCATTCGAGAATATACACCGTTTCAGGATCGTTTGGGAATATATTCGTTCTTAGAAGCACCCAAAACGTGTTTCGCGGGTGAAGGTCACAAAGCAAATATCCGTAAATCTGACTTGTGGCTTCTTTATAAACCTCCAAAAAATCCTCACGCTGATTCGGGAACATTTGATTGACTAATACCCCAATTTGTGACACATCTCTACGTTGTGCGAATAAGACTAGATATTTTGTATTTAACGACACATCACGCATGTATCTATTTTTGAAAAATAGATTCTGATTGATGAAGAATACGCTTATGTTAAGATGGCAGGAGAACACTGTAAATGTTTCCGAAAATGTTTTATCCATTACCAACATGAGATCGTCAAATACAGTAACTGTATGCTCATTTTCCTTTAACGAATTAACGTCATATACACCTTTGTGGAACAAAATATCATCTTGGTACTCGTTGAACACTGATTGATACGTCGAATAATACCATATTACTTTATGCACAAATTTTGAGAAAATCTCCCCCTTATCTTTAATACAGATATAATACATGTGGATGGGCTTGTGAACCTGAATTTTTCTACAGATTCTATCTCTAACACGTCACACCCCTAAGTGGGTCATTTACAAAATATAACAAAATTGAAGTGCTGCTCCTTATATTCTTCTTTTTCTTCTTCCACAGAACCGTGAATGACGCGACGATGTATAGCTCCCCATCATCGATATTACAGATGACCCCGATGTACGTGTAGCTACAGACTCCATTCCCGCTGACGAACCCTCACCAGCGATACCTGTAGCACGCGACAATTCAAAGCGGAAGCATGAAGAAGAGCCTTCCACGTCAGGTATAAAGCGTGACAGGATTGCGCCGGTTATTAGGCCGTCAGGAAGAGAACCCCAACTCTCCACGTATTACGACACAACCCCCACAATAGTACCTTCCTCAAATATACCCCGTTTTTCCTCTTCAGTTCCGGGTACTTCCTCCACACCAGCAGCTTCTCATGCTGTGGAGGAAGGTATAACATTCGAGTTGGTGCGCATCGCTACCCCCACCTCTGCCCTGACTAGAAATCGGTACGTGGTCAGGGTTGACCCTGTTTCCCTGTATAGCAACGGTGTTGGACTGCGACGCGTAGTTGAACGTATTTTGGAGTTTGCCCTTCAGAACCACGACGAACGTGAAGTCCGGAAGAGGTTGTCCTTTAGGTTCGGGTCAGATGACGGGGACGTAGATGATTTTTGGGTGGTAATACCGTTCAGACGCTTGGCCGCTGTAGACATAGAATATATCTTGGGCCGTATAATGCAGGCCTCTCAAAGTAGTACAGCCTTCGATATGGACAACTTCATGTAGATATTGACAGAGTATTCCGGGTTGCGGGTCATTCCGCCACACCTTATACTCTTAATTTCAATTCTCAAGCTATTTACAGAAAGCATTTAAACGTCGATCGTGGTTGCGGCTTTATAGCAATAGTCTTAGCTCATATGTTCACTGTACTTAATACAATCGCGTAGAATATCTGGCTTCCTACGGTTGTGCAGCTTGCCCTTAAACTGGCTTCAGATTGTAAGCTTGAGTTTGAGTGTAATATGGGCCCTGAAGAGCTGAGAAGGGTCGAGCAGGAAATGAATGTTCGTATAGTTGTATTTGGAATGGATGATCGTCGTAGAACTGTGTATGTTTTTAAAAGCTGTGTGAGAAATCGTATAAGACCTCTACTTATTTTAGGATTGTCAGGAACATCGTATCTCCCCATCCGTAATATAAGGACTCTCTACGCTAGTTATGGTAAAAGTCGAAAATATGGAATGCATCATGATTTATGTAAGGGATGTCTCGAGTTTGCGGATGATATGATGAAACATTGTAAGGATTGCTACATGGTATGTGAGCAGTGTAAAAGCCCCAAAAGGTGAAAGTCGTGTAGTTGAAACCGAGAAGAGGGAATGTAATGTGTGTAGACGTACATTTTTCAATAATAAATGCTTTGAGCTCCATAAATCAATTGGCACTTGCAGGAAAATGAGAATCTGTGAGTGTGGCATGTTTCATACGATGGATAATTGTGGTAAGTTTGTGCATAAATGCGATGAAATTCACTGTTCTACATGTCATGAAAAATATAAGGCGGATGAAGTGAAGCATGTATGTTATATGAAAGATGCTAAGCCTAAAACTAACCCTTGTATAAACGTGTACTACGATATAGAAACTTACACGAACGCTGAAACAAAGAGGTTATTCCACATTTACTCGTAAGTCAGACTATCTGTGATGAGTGCATGGAGATCGAGTGTGATGAGTGTCACAAATGTGGGAAACGGACAAACGTTTTTAAAACGATTGCACATGACAGCCCTGTGAAACACTTTGTATCCTGTATTGTGAAATTAGCGGACAAGTTTGAAAAAAATGAGTGAATAATCTTGCCCATAACGGAGCAAAATTTGACATACAGTTCCTTTATAAGGAGTTGCTTGAACACGAGTCGTCTGCGATGTTTACAGGTGATCCCTTGAAAAGAGGCAACAAACTAATACAGATGCAGATAAGAGGTAATGTACAGTTTATAGAGACCCTGCTGTTCACACCTTGTAAATTAGCAAAGCTACCCAAGGTCATGGGTGTAGCCGCTGAAGTTTCAAAAGAGTATTTCCCTTCCACATTCATCACTAGCAAAACTTTAAATTACGTAGGACTACCTCCACCCAAACATTACTTAACTACACCAACATGAGTGATAGTGAGCGTGAAGATTTTGACCACTACTACGACAGTTTTAATGAAGCTAGTCCATACAATATAGCTGATGAATGTGAACGTTATTGCGTGAATGATGTGCGCGTGCTTAGAGTATGTTTCCAGGCCTTTAGAAGGACGTACATAGCCCGTTTCAAATGCGAACCTTTGCAAGTCGCAAGCACGATCGTCTCATTATTTTTTACGGGGTTCAATAATAACTTCATGCCTAAGACACCTTATCCGTCATTCACAGAAACAATCCCCACAGTTATGGGCACAAGGCTATTTACTGGCTCATACACCTACAGCAACAGACCAGGGTATACATAAAATACGCCCGCAACACGGAGGAAGTACCCATTAAGGTCAACGGTCGTGTTTTTTGGGTTGATGGCCTGAGTGAGGATCCAAACACTGGCGAGAAGACTGTGTATCCTTTAACGGCTGCTAGTGGTATGGATGCCTACACCCTGAGTGTGCCGTCACAGGGGACCTCTATGGATGATTCCCCACCGAAAGCCTCGCATGGACCCGTGACCGTGAATAACTTATAGGCTTCCAGTTCACTCACAAGATCGTGTGGGAGCATGAGTATGATACACGGATGGAAACAGATGGCCAGTACCGTGAAGAAATAAGGGCCATCAAACGTTCACTGGTGTTGGACCCCCTCAAATGCGGTGACAGCTTGTTTGGAGGGCGTACAAACCCATTCAATCTATACTTTCCGCCTACGGAGGGCGTGAAACTCCATTACTACGACTTCTGTTCTTTATATCCCTACGTGATGAAGAACAATTCGTACCCCGTAGGTGCATCTGAAAAAATGGTGGGTCCCACCATGCCAACCATCAAGGAGTTCTCAGTAACTTGAGTGAACGCTACTTTGGACTCTCTTTCGTAGACGTGCTCCCCCCTCGCGATTTATGGATGCCGATCTTACCCGTCGTTATAGATCACAAGCTCGTTTCCCCTGTGCGTGAAGTGCGCAGAGGAGAATAACGGTGATTCTAATCATACAACCAATCAGCGTAAGATCAGAGGTGTATATACAAGCCCTGAGCTGGACCTAGCCGTTCGCCATGGCTACAGAATATTGAAGATATATGAGGTGTGGAGGTTTCAGAAGCTATCCAACCTTTTCACACCATATAGAAACGCTTTTTTGAAGGGTAAAGTAGAAGCTTCGGGATATCCGCGAGCTGATACCGAAGATGAAAAATCGGCTTATATTCAGCATTACCGTGCCCATGAAGGTATACAGCTTGACCGATCCCAAATTGTTAAGAATCCTGGCAAGCGCTTTAGTGCAAAGTTGTGTCTAAACAGTCTTTGGGGAAATTTGCACAGAATACTGGCAAAGGGAACGTTCATTTGGTACAAAGTTAAGGTGAAGTCTGGGATTATGGAGATCGTGAATGTAGGTAATACTTACATAATAAGTACAACATCACCGAACTGGCCACAGATACCTCACGGGTTACAACCATACCTGTAGCCGGCTTCACAACGGCCTACGCCCACATCAAGCTTCGGGGACTTCTGCACTCTCTTGGGCGGAGGGTGCTGTACGCTGACATAGATAGCGTAATATTCACAGCGAGGGAGGGTGAATACATGCCAGTTATTGGGGAATTCCTCGGAGAGTTCACTGACGCGATCAAGGATAAGTATGGTGATGGTGCATACGCTGACTCATTTATATCAACAGGACAAAAAACGTATGGAGTACGGGTGAAGGTGGGGGAGGATATGAAATATATCTGAAGGCTAAGAGTATCACGCTTAACCATGCGAACCGACGAGTCGTTAACTTTGACCCGTTGAAGGATCTAGTGTGCTTGGAAGACGAGGGCGACCAGCCACCCCATCTGACTGTGTGGACCCACAATTTTCGGGCGCAGAAACTGTGGTGTGTGAAGGAACTTAGGGGCACGAAGGTATGCCGTAACACCTATAGGTAACGTTGCCAGGTGCCTGGTACCTGCGATACCGTAACCTTTGGATACCTTAATCCTTGATTTGTATATATATATATATTATATATATATATATGTGTGTGTGTGTGTGTGTGTGTGTGTGTGTGTGTGTGTGTGTACAGGAGAAAGTTCTAAGCTCCGCCTCCTGTATGATCAGTCACGTGACTCCTACTAAAACCTGGGCATATCTCTTCCCTGCGTGTTCAGTTGTCCGCTGCAAGCCGTGGCTCTCAGACGTATTTTACCACGTAGATGAAAATTAGTAATGGCTACATTTAATATTGCGTGTTCAACGTTTATGAAGTGGTATTCGGCAAAGTGTGAAGATGTGGTGGATACTGAAAGACTCTCTATTCCACCTTCCTTTGCTACTTTAAAGGCTACATTGAACCATGCGAAGGAACAAGAAGTACAAATACTCTACGGCTATTCCGGCGAGGGCATTGTAGGATTTCGTAGTACAAGCGGCGTATTGAAGTATGTTGTAGACCTAACCTTTATAAAAGCTCACATATACCGTGAAGTAGAAGAAACAACACGTGCAGAAGATAAGCAAATGAGTGGTGTGACAAGCGATATTATGTCATGTTACATCATACCGAGTACTCGTACCCTACGGTTGAAAATGTAAATCTTGTCATCATGGAGCATCTTAAGTATTTTTATCACTACATTAATATATATCATGACGAGGTTTGTATGAGGTTGTGGCTAAAGGCCGGTGCGAGTTTTTAACAGAATTTAGAGACGAGTATCGTCTGCTTAGCCAAAAAAAAGAAAAAAATATGGGCATATGTTTCTCTCAAATAGTGCACCGGATTGTGAATAAAATGTGTTTAGTTCGTGAAAATGAGCGAAAATATCTGGTGCGCATTCTGGGGAGTGGAGTGATAAAACATTAAAACCAGTATTGCTTCATGTATCGGAAATTTCTCTAAACGATTGCCCCCGTATAATGGGGCACAAGTATTCACATGACTCTTTCATGTTGGAACAAACCCGTACACGATTCAACAGTTTATGGTGTGGCTCGCCCCCACCCGTTGAGCTGAGCCGCCCACCCGTATACCTCACCCTTCCGAAACACACGAGCTCGAGGAAACCCGTACACGTTTCACCCGTGTGACTCACTCCTCCACGCCTGTTCCCCCTAACTAAACAGCGCACCTGATGCTCATAGTCATCTCAGATCTTGAACCGACTGGACGAGCACACCTCGAATACGATAGAACTTCCTTTGAGAAGCATTCTCAATGCCGTGTACGATGTGTCTGTGACAAAGTCATTGCGCGTGTTCAGGCATGAAACCGGTACCATTAACTATGTACTTGAGACGATTTGCAGGCAAGCAACCAAACGTAATGTTATTTATTTAAGTGTTGAGGAGATGAATAGAATCTTCGTAATAGTTGAGAAGTGGGGTGAGGACCGTTATAAAATACCTGCAGGTGTGGGTACAAGAAAAGAACAGACTAGTGATGCCCCCTCATATGCCGTTGTTTGTACGTTGTGTATAAATAACGATCAGCCATGCATTGATATACGACTGATGTGGAAGAATGCATCTGATAATAACGTTCTTGTCCCTACGCGAAACCGTTTCATCCTCGACAGAATGTTTGAAATCGTCGGATTCCGCAAGCTGAAGCCTATGTTTGACGCTCGTGTTACGGATATGATTTATTTTGACACGGTTCTTGAATACCCATATACCGCTGTGCTCGATGGATTTATCGAATGTAGGAATGAACAAGGCGAGAATGGTCTAGAGTTGGATGCTTATTTAAAAGGTTTAGACTCTTCGAAATAGCCCGAACTTTGGTACAAAGGACTTCAGCGGTACAGGGCAGAGCTCGCCTACACTGTTCACCCTGAAGAGTTGTATCTCTATATAATGAGTAGCTGTCGTTACAACTTGGCAGATTATTTCAATTGCCGCAATGAAGAGTGAAGAAGAGTTCACGATTGAAAAGCTCGGGAAGGTAAGAAAAAACCCTCGATTGGGAAGGAGTGTTTATAAACTTGTATTTAATAATGACGTGATAGCTAACGATGCCCTCTTTGTGTTTGCTTTTTAGTGTCTTTTGGCTGTGTTTAAAGATAACTGACCAACCGAATGTAAAGTGGGCACAAAAATAGTATTGAATGATATGAAGGCCATTTATATCGAGTATAGTTATCCGTATAACTTGAGCGGCGAAATAATGTTAAGCCGTATTTACCGTGTAGTGCAAAGCAATAATGATGTAACTGTAGACTCGATTACGTGTGAGTTTAATGTTTTGCGCCGTAGAACATATAAGTATTTTGATGTATAGTTATTTTCAATATATTTAATTATTTAATATAATTGTGTGTATATATATTTTTCCTGTACTAATATGTTGTTGATTATACTCCTTCGTTTTGTATATTATTATTTTTCTATTTTCAATATTATTATTTTCAATATATTTAATTATTTAATTAACTGTATTAATATATATATATATATATATATATATATATATATATATATATATATATATATATTTTCTGTACTAATATATTGATGGTTATACTAAATCGTTTGTATATTTTTTATTATATATATATATATATATATATATATATTATATATAAATATATTTCTCGTTCGTATTTCTAATGCATTTTATTATTTTTTTTTTTTATCATATATATTCCATCGTTTGATTGTATATTTATTTTCTATATATTTCGTGAAATTGATTCCAATAATTCGTCTAATTAAACAGAATGATGTAATGGTGTCTTATTTAATTCTTTTGGTTGTAAACGACATTATTATTTAATTATACCAAATGGCTGCCTTGTAAACCGACTGACGGATTTCTAAACCATCTGTCAAGAATATCTGAATAGCGCAATCTGGCAGTTGAAAAGGTAACACTCCTCTCTCTCCTCTCTCTCTTAGGTTAGGTATACCCCTTTGGGGGGTGAGGCCGTCCCAACTTCTCCCCCAAAGAGGTCTCCCCCAGCAAGCTGGGGGAGTTCATTGCAACTTGGTGGATAACCCCTCCCCCTTGTTGCATAACCTCTTGCACCATTTCCTTTGCAACATTGAACAACATTTGCAATTGCATTGCACTCTAACATTTTGCGGTCATACTACTAACCTCGGCAGCTCACCACCCGTTTGCCTTCTTCTTCACCCCTGTTTTTGCAAACCTACACACATACTCCTTGCATTCCTCATTATTCCTGGTGCATATACTACCGACACTTTCATTCTCGCAAACTTAAATTTCACACACACATTTCTGGAACTGAAACACGAGAAATCTCTCATCGCTTCATACCATTTATCATTTTTCATCACGTTCACACTTCCAATAGTTTCACTTATACTAGTATATTATATAGTTCATGATTTTTAATTTGAAGTGAGCAATGATTGGCATGGAATTATATGTAATTCAGATTTTAAACAACCACGTTATAATGGTAAAAGAAAGTATGCGTAAGGCCGTTGTTTGAGGGCCGAACTACTACTTTTTGGAAGAATGGTTTCACTGTGCTCAGCAAAGCACTCTACGTTTTAAAAACTAACATAAGTGATGATACTGCGCAAGAACGACAATTATTTCACTAAACAAATCGTGATATTTTAAGAAAAACTATTTAAAACAAAATCGCTCCACTCTCTAATCTTTTATACATTTTTGAGGAAATGTTACGCGTAGTCACGTAAATAATACAAAAAGAGCTCTTAACATTGAAATCCCTTAATGAACAGCCTATTCTAAAAATTTTAATTTACTTGTCAAATGAACAATAATAAAAGTAATCACAATTCAAGTTATATTAACCGTGGACAAGATTTCGATATTAATGAGTTGACCCAAAACTGTAGTTTTAATCAAAATATTTTTAGAAAATTTTCTTTTACTATTAATGAATTTTCTTTTCGGGGGTTGTAATTTTCGGAAGGGGTTGTACTTTAGTTGAAGTTGAGAACTTTCTTTAAAACCTCCCCTATTGTCTTTTTTAATGTCAAGATAATAAAACTACAAATTTGTATAACCGCCAATACTTTATTGGTTTGGAGGTTAAATATTTTATGGAAAGTGAGAAGACTGAAAATAAACATACAATGCGATACTTATAGTTCACAATAAAACTTAATAATATAATAATAATAATAATAATAAAAGCTAAACATTAGGTAATTTATTCAGTGACAATATTTTAAAAGTAATTTTCATTATCAATATTGAACAAAGGTCTCAAGTAGTCGAATTAATAATTCAGAATGTTTAAGAAGAAAGCACAAATCCATAGGCATGTAAAACATTTTCGCTTACAAAATATTTACATATAATGTTGGACTAATCCGAGAATGAGTACCTAATTCACGTAAATCATATTGTGGACCAACACTATATGAGCGTATACGAGAGAGAGAGAGAGAGAATTGTAAAACTAAACATTAAAGATTAAATTTTGCTGTATTTTTATGCTTCTACATAGCACTCAGCTCTTGCATCCGGAATGTCACATTTGTATGTAAAGATGTCCATTAAATATGTATCCATTTGCATGCATTTTCCGTTGACTACATGGTCATATGCAAGGAGGGGATAGTATTCTCCTGTTTCGAAATCTAAATACAAGAAAAAATAGAAAAGTTTAAAAAAATTTAATTTTATTTTTTTAAATTATTACTAATTGTGTTGTATATTTCGCGTGTCTGAAAGACTGATGGATTATTTCAATATGAGCATTATATCTCCACTGAAATGACTAATCTTTTGTATCCATAGTTTCATGCTACCATCGTATTTTTAGAAGGAACAGCGGTTCGATGGCAGCTGACAGAAAAGTTACATCCTATAATATTTATGATTGGACTGATTTCTGTCGAAATAATAATAGTACCTGAAGTTAACAAATAATCTATATAATGGGTAAAAATTACTTTCATTGCATTGTCTTTAAAAATCTGTACTTAATGCATCATGAAGCCTGTCTGTCGCATTTTTGGCGATCGTATCATTCATTGTCATTTTTAGTTTTTGAGACTCAGATTTCACGACTTGCCTCAAACCTGAACTTAGTCTAGATCTGTCACTTGAGTGGATATTTCCTTTAAATAGATTATGTATATTTAGAGTTTGCACGCATTTTTAACTAAAGTTTAATCGAAAAAACTCTTTAAGATGTGCAAACAGACAACTTGTACATAAAAATTGCGAGAGGACGTGCAAAGTACTGATACAGAAGAGAATTGAATTCAAGTGTTGATAACAAACTTTACCTGTTCCATCTATCCATTCCCAGTTGCCAGACTCATTTAATATTAACGGATACCAGGAGTAAAGAGAAATTTGCCTCTCGAGAAAATCAAACATACGCTGGTTGTCTTCAAGAGTCTTCGGTATGAATATACTTGCACCTAAAATCTCACAGCTTGCCATTGAATCGGTGAAATTCAAGTCTTCCTTTGAAGTAAAAGCTAATCTACCATCAGGGAAATACTCGCAAGGAAATTCAACTCCACAACCTGTAAAATAGACTTCATTGTTCAAAGTCTGCCTAATGCAAAGAATAATGGAAATGGCACCGAGTGCTCTCTCTCTCTCTCTCTCACTCTCTCTCTCTCTCTCTCTCTCTCTCTCTCTCTCTCTCTCTCTCTCTCTCTCTCTCTCTCTCTCACACACACACACTTTTTGTTAAATCGGTTTTATTTTTTACTCCATGCAAAACTCTTTACCTCGCTTCCAAAGTGAAATACATTCTGTTCCACTCTTCTTTCGCCAAAATCTCCATTTTAGGCGACTTCAGTGCTCACCACCACCATCACCACCACCACCACCTTTGCCTTCCTCCCATTTCGCTGACATTCCTGGTGAACTACCTAAAAGATTTTCTATCCTAAATGACCTGGAGCAGATCATACAGATCTTAATCGTATCCCTGATCACCTTGGAGATAGGCCCAACATTCTGGGTTTATTTCTCACCACTCACCCTTCTTAATATGTAAAACTTTTTCTCCGTTGAATTCCTCCGACCACAATCTTATATCTGTTTCCTGTCTTATCGCTCCAGTTCGGCCTTTGAATCTTCCCAAGTGCCTTTGGCACTTTGGTACCGCCAGTTGGGAGGCTCTATTAGACCTTTGATTTCCCATGGAATGATTACTGCTTTGCTGCCTCCTTGGCCGGGGACCCTCCGAGTGAGCTGAACGCATCACGGAGGTGATTCTCTCGGCCATGGACGCATATATTGAATATTCTTTTGCTACTACTAATTAAAAAAAAACCTTGGTTTAACTTTGCTTGCTCTAATGTTATCCGCAACAGAGAAAGCTTTCAGAAGGTGCCGTCGCCATCCAACTCCTGACTTTCACTCTGCTTATATTTCTGCCCAGAATCATGTAAAATCTGTTCCCTGACTCGTCAAAAATTCCTTCATCGGAAAAAATGTGAAAACATATCCAGTTCAATTTCTTCTCGCTCTTTCTGGCATCTAGCCAGGAAGCTCTCCAACAACTTTACTTCTGTCCCTCCTCTTTTCCATTCTGATGGCTCAGTTGCCCTCTACCTATATAAAGCTGAACTCTTCGCCCAAACTTTCGCCTCCAAATCGGCCCTCTGGCTGAATTATGTCTAAAATTAGAACCTCTTCCATAGATGTTTTCTCTGCCCTACGTGGAGTCAACTCAAAGAAGGCGTACGGTCCTGATGAGGTCCCTTCTGTTTTCTTAAGAACTGTGCTTCTGTAATTACACCCTGCTGAGGCAAACTCTTTCGTCTTTGTCTTTCATCTGATACTTTTCCTTCTTGTTGGGAGTTCGCTTTTGTTCAGCTTGTCCTAAAGAAGGGCAACTGCTCTCAACCCACCAACTATTATCAAATTCGCTTGATTTCTTGCCTTTCTGAAGTTTTTTATATCCTCAACAGGAAGATTCTAAAACACCTCTCTTCTAACAATCTTCTTTCAGATCATCAGTATGGATTCCGCAAGGGACGTTCTGCTGGTGACCTTCTTGTACTCGTATATCTCTCTGACTCTTAGTCATCCTTCTTTCGGGATTTTGGTAAAACCTTTGCTCTTGCGCTAAACAATCTTTTGATAGAATCTGGCACACATCCTTAATTTCCAAACTGCCTTCCTTCGGTTTCTATCGTTCTATCTGTACTTTCATCTCTGACTTCCTTTCTGGCCGAGCTATAGTTGCGGTTGTAGATGGCGACTGTTCTTCTCCTGAAGCTATTAATAGTGATGTTCCACAGGGTTCTGTCTTGTCACCCACTGACACTTACTGTCCTACTTACTGTCCTATCCACACTTAAGCCGGTGATTCCACTCTTCACTTTTTCATCCGCTTCACAAAGCGTTGCTCTCAATAAACACGCAATGCTTCCCGTGGGACGGCTATGGTGCACCTGACCTCTGATCTTTCTACTATCTCTGAATGGGGCAGATAAAATCTTGTGGCTTTCAATCCCTCAAAAACTCAGTTCCTTCATCTGTCTACTCGTCACATTGTTTCACACAACTATCCCCTTGCCTTCAACAATAAACAACTCAATCCTTCCTCTTCTCTTAACATTCTTGGCGTTTCCTTTTCTCGTGATCTTTCCTGGAACGTTCACATGTACTGTACTCTGTTTCTAAAAAGCTTCTTAGAGGTAAGGTGTGCTGTACCGACTCCGCAGTTTCTTCATCCCATCCCCCTCACTTGCTGTCTCTGTACAGGGATATTGTTCCCCCCTGTATGGAGTATGCTTTTCATGTGTGGGGTGGCTGAACCCACACAGCTCTACTTGACCGGTTGGAATCAAAGACTTTTCGTCCCCCTGTCTATGACCTTCAATATTTCAAAAGCAGTGTCTCGAAGACTTTGGACCTTGATTTTGACTCTCTTCTTCCTTAATGGAGGGGCGTTTTTGCGGGCATTCGCCCTTAGCCCCTTCTTACTGCATTAATATATATATATGGGATTGAACTCAGAATGGTCCCCTGAGGTTTTTTCATGATACACACTGACCGTGCATGGAACAAGAAACTCTTCTGGGATACCCGTTGCCCACGTCGGGCTAACATCATGAAAAAGAAAAATCTATCGTGTTTGTCATTTACCATTACTTATTCGGACTATAGTGGATTTAATTTTCCCAGAAGAGTTCCTTGTTCCATGCACGGTCTGTGTGTATCATATATATATATATATATATATATATATATATATATATATATATATATATATATATATATATATATATATATATATATATATATTCTATATATATATATATATATATATATATATGCTGCAAACCCACAAGGAAAAAGAAAAACGATTTATTGTGAAATTCATCCCATAATATATATATATATATATATATATATATATATATATATATATATATATATATATATATATATGATATATATATATATATATAATAATTGAAAATAAAGATTCTTATGATTTCTGACTTTGGGACTTCGGAACACCTTTTATTGTTTGCAGTACAACAGATGGCGCATCACTCATGATGAAGTATGGAGAACTGGTTTGTACAGAGCATCAGCTACGTATGTTACGCACATGGAATACATTTTGCAGTTGGACGTGTTCTTTATCGACCCCAAGCAAATGTGACAAATACTTTATCCAGTGATTCACTGAGGAAAAGCTAATAAATGAGAGTGGTCTGCAACCTGAACAAGAAAATGAGTATAAGGAAGACGAAGATAATTACAATCATGAATAATCCAGTCCATATACTGTACCACACGCATCCATTGAAGATAACCCGTTAATTTCTTCACTACCAAATCAAATTACACTCGTTCATAAAGTGAGAAAATTGTGAGGCATTT
The DNA here is from genome assembly GCA_023014485.1 of Bathynomus jamesi. Classification (NCBI taxonomy): domain Eukaryota; kingdom Metazoa; phylum Arthropoda; class Malacostraca; order Isopoda; family Cirolanidae; genus Bathynomus; species Bathynomus jamesi. Next base: position 1,327,182 of record JAJOZX010000455.1, on the reverse strand, counting down.
TCTTTGATTTGGCGTAAGTAATGACAAGCTACGAATGTTTATTAGATAGGAACATTCTGGAAAGCGGATGACACTGATCCTGGACTGTCGCACTCAACGGAACAGTTTAGTTGATATGACTCCATAAATGTGTGTGCGAAGCTGTGATTGGCATGAACTCATCCTTAGTGTCAATAACTGACAAAGAGTTACAACTACTTAAGGACCTGATCATCATCTTAAACCTTATAATTGCTGTAGAGCATTGTGTCTAAGGGATACAAACCTTTTAAAAAGCAGACATAATTCTTCGTTTTGTCACAAAAGAATCGAGCGAGAGAAAGGATATTTCTCATCAAATGAAAATTTCTATGAGAAGAAGAACTTTGGAGCGCCGACGGAAAAACTTGGTTAAACTTTATAGGTAATTTTTCATGTATAGTTACAGTTTACACTGAAATAAATAGTGCTCAGACTGGTGTCTGTTTAGGTCACATTTTTAACCAGACTTATTGTATTATTAGGAAGAGGAGTAAATTTATTATTATTAAAATATGTAAAATTCACCGATCAGCTATAGGCTACAGTTATTGTGCAGATGTTACATATTCACTTACCAAATTGCATGCAAAGAAATAAGAATTATCATTTTTATAATATATTACAAATCTCAGTACAAAAATTATCGTCGAAATTAACTGATGGGTGAAAAACTGAAGAGTTTCACGTATTAAATGAAATTGTTCCATTTTATGTAAAAAAAAAGTCTGATAATAAGAATAGGAAACTGCTCAAAGCAGTGACAGATCCGAGCAGCATTCATTTTCACAGTGTATTATAAAAATATTGCAAATGAAATTACACAGAAAATTAGATATATTTTTCTATTTTTCAAGATAGTGGGTACCGTATTCACTGTTGGTAAAATCAATCAATCTTTTCAGATAAATGCATAACCCCGAAACACTAACAAATCTGTATGACCACGAATTATTTTCTGTGCCATCTAGAGCAGTACTTTTGAAAACTGCAAAGAACTTGATGGAAAGACTTACTGAAGAGGACTGCGAAGAGCAGCAGGTTGATGGTGGCATTGTTACCAATCAGTCAAGTAGTTCACCTTCAACTTCAAATCTATTTATTCCAGTTTTTGAGGTAGAAAACCTCTCGAGTATTCTTGAAATTGAAATCAGACAATCCATTGCCGAGAAGAAAGGAAAAAACTCGGAAAAAAAACCAACTGGAATCAGTTGTTGTCCAAAGAGTTTTTCATTTATGAGGCTTTGGCTACTATCTGCTGAGCAGATTGGCTGGTGAGGGAAGCTATATTTTGGGGCCTCTTTGCGAGTGACCCATTGACCACTTTGGGCTTCCATCATGAAAAGAATTATAGTATTTGTCATTTACCATTACTTATTCGGACTATAGTGGATTTAATTTTTCCAGATTTCCTTATTCCATGCACGGTCTGTGTGCAATATATACTGTATATATATATATATATATATATATATATATTATATATATATATATATCTTCTTCTTCTTCCTCAGCATAATTAATCCCATTTTTATATGGGGTCGCTGTTTAAGGTGAGTCGCCTCCATCTTGGTTCTTGACTCATCTCATTTGGTTGTGGCGTGGGTTTTTACGGCCGGATGCCCTTCCTGACACCATCCCTCCCCCTTTATCCGGGCTTGGGACCGTCCGGAGAATAAGCTGACTATGCTTGCCTCCGGTTGCTGTTGAGACATTAGGAGGAGTCTCGTAATACCTTCCGAAAATCTACTTTTGGAAATAATCTCCTCTGGAGTCATGAACTTAATTTCCATATGGATAAAAGTTGTTGAAAATAGGCTATTTATTGTCTATGTTCTTTTTATAGTTTATATCAGGGTAAAAGTTGTTGTTTCGATATCTATTTTTGTCGTTGATTAAATTATTTGAGATCTAATAGCAATAGGCATTTCGTTTCTGTTTGTTTCGACGTTTTCTTGTGTTTTAAATTTTCATGTAGTGAATCAGTAAAATAAAGGTGCATAATATCTTCGATCTTCTGAATTGCTAAACCCTTGTTTGCACGTTATGTAGAGCTAGATTCTATGATTTAGTTTCATGATGTTAAGAACATTCAGTCAAGTGAGAGTAATTTCATAATTCAAATAAAGAACAAACTAAAAAATGAATCGTTTACCTTCAATAATTGGATGTGGTTCTGGTGTAGTCACTGAGATTTCTTTTAGGCTTGAATATTTTTCTTCTGAAAGAATAAAAAGAAGTTTTTATAAATATCATAATTTACATTAAAGTTCTTTTATCAATTTTTTTTTATCTTTAAAATTTTTTGAAAGAAATCGGACATTATCATTAATTTTAATTTCAAAATTTAGATCTGATATTGGGAGAGAAAATTCGTTCGGTCGCCCATTCTATATATGATATATACATACTTGTGTATATATAGAGAGAGTGTTCCAAAAGTCCTGCCCCATAATGTATATTATATTCGTCTTTGGGGGAGGACTTCTGGGATACCATATATATTATATATATATATATATATATATATATATATATATATATATAACTTTTCGTTTTTGTTTGGCATGGCAACCAAAAGGATAAAAAGAAGGAGAAAAGTAGTGAGAGGAAAGGATTTCAAAGGGGCAACATTGCGGTGTTGTAAGGCCATCCCCGAATATTCGCTTGTGAGTGCATGTTACCTTTGCAATCGAACGAAATGCCACCATACTACTTATATAATGTTTCCTTTTATACCTCATTTCCGTCTTACACAGTCATCATCGTACAATTTATGCACGTTTATCTTCATTGTACGGCTTTCATTATTATTAGATTAATAACTAAATATATGCATACTTAATGCGTCCAGTTGGAATATGAGGTCAGCTCCGCAATCAGAAGAATGAGATTCATTGAGAAATTTCAGAACTTCATCCCTGAAAACCGTTAAAGGCTGAAGGATGTCGTCAGTCTGAGTTTGAAGGATGACGAGTGAACTCGTTAATTGTCCTTTAACTGTCTCATATTCAGTCAAATGTGAGTTTTCCAAATCACTGAAGTCCTGTAGGTAGCACCGATCTGCAGATTAAAACCGAAAGAACATTAGAGAATAATAATAATAATAATAATAATGATAATAATAATAATAATAATAATAATAATAATAATAATAATAATAATAATTAGTAGTTGTAGCAGTAGTAGTAGTAATAGTAATTATTATTTAGTGAGCTATTGAAATGCTATTTACCTTATTTACTATATATAAAATGATTTGGAAGCCAACTGATCTGATAAGAACCGTTTACCTACAATGTACTATTGGCCTACTCCACAGATCAACTGAACAACTTCTCATAAAAAATTAACGTTTTCGTAAAACGACGGCGTCATCAATAGACTGAAATTGCATCTAAAAACTAACCTGCAACCATGATACGGTAAGGAAAATAACTTCCAAGTTGAGTATAAACACGTTAATCCAGACATTTCACTTAGATGTGCAACCAGTGCCGTACAAAGAACACTAAAGGAGCAGGTGCTCAAGGCCAAAAAAGGGCACCGCTTTGGGGGTCCGAAATAATTTCACAGCGAGGTGGTACATTGTGGTGTGTCTTGAGAGAGGAGTTTTAATGTAGAACTAGTAATTTTATTTTGTGTTTTTCAGATTTTTTCACATTACAGATTAGTTATACAAGTTACTTACTAAAATTAGGGAAACCTCTGGATTTCTTTAAGATGTTAGTTAAATGAAGGTGCAATAAACACTAAGAGTACAATCATATTTTATTGACAAAAATTATAATACAAAAACAGAATGATTAATTATCGTTTACTAAAGTGCAGAGCTTTTCTGCTTTTAACAATCGCAATACAAAAACATGAATGATAAGTGATTCACGCAACATTGGACATGTATATTACAAGGTAAGCAATACTCTTCTTCCAGAAACACTTCCAGATTTTTTGCTGACTCCCTCCTCAACTCTTTCTATCACTGTATCTTTCTCACCCTTCCTCCTCGCTGTAGCTCTCCATTTCACTGTATTAATTCCTGCAATCACTGTGTTACAGAAACAGAAAAAAACAGCATAATTTCATTGAACAAGTTTTTTAACAAATAATTCAGTACAGTTATTCCACGCGCGTGAATACTTACAGCTCAGCATTATATAGTAAAAATAACCTGCAAAACTGAACTCCATTGTCTCAAACTTGGAAGAGTGTTGGATACCAGTAAATTTCAAATACTGTTCTAATTTTGTGAAGAGAAAAAAAGATGCACTTGCTAGAATTTTTACAACAGTAACTTCCTTTAGGTTATGCTCTTAAAGATGTTAACCTCATTATAGTTAATAGAAATGTCCTTTTCTGTGGCCAGCAGCATGGGGTCTGACAGCCTGTCTTCCTTGGAAAAGTTGCGAACCTTTGATATGACTAGCTTTAGTTTAGAAAAAAAGCGCTCCACTGTAGCAGTAGATACAGGAAGAGTGGCGTAGATCTTGATCAACTCAAACAGAGTACGAAAAACAATACTGAGGTTGTTTTTCTTCATGCATTTGAGCATTAACTTGGTGTCATTTTTAGAACTTGGATATGCTGACTAGAACACCTTAAGTTCAGTCAAAAGTTTGTCATGTTCTTCCTCAAAACCATAGAATTCGCAGACAGTGTGAACAGCTTTAACAGCTTCATTTTGCACGTCTTTCCATTTTGAGGGGACTGTTAGGCAGTATAGGGAACTCCAAATTTTGCCTGTACTACTTTCGTCTTCCCTTATGTCCAAGAAAGCATACCTAATTTTAGTGTGCAGTGATAACCAATTTGCGCAGTAATAATTTTAATTTGTGCAGTGATAAATTAGGTTATATATCCGATATAGAACCTAATGTATCGCAAGAAAGTGTAGTACACCTTTGCACCTTTCACCATTCTAAGGCAGGCTAAAAAAGATTACTGTATTTATATACATAAAAAAGTTACTGAAAAAATGGCACTCCTGAGTCATGGAGGGAAAAGGGCAGGGGCTCAAGCCCCTGTGACATCCCTCTCCTCTGCACGGCCCTGATAATACATATATAATACAAATGTGACATTCATAGTTAAAAATTGCCTCTCCGAGATTTCATGACAGCAGACTGAGAAACCACATCATCAAAGTCAATCATGCGTGTCAGATCGCTTTCAGTGGACATGATGGCAAGGTGTTCAACTTGTTTTGGTCAATAGGTCGCATACAGCACATTCTTCAATAATTCTTCACTGCCATGCGGGCAGTTTCAAGCGTCTCCAAGCCAGCAATTAAACCATTTGCCGCTGATTTATTATATACATATATATATAAAATAATATTCGCATATATAATATAATATAATATAATATAATATGGCATAATAATAATAATAATAATAATAATAATAATAATCTTCAGTAGGCTAATAACCAACCATAAATTGTTAAAGAACTATAAAATTTAAGTTGTTTTCTTTTATATATATATATATATATATATATATATATATGTATATATATATATACATATATATATACAGGGTGATTCATAAGTCTGTTACCACTGTAATGGTGAATAAAAAATAACTACAAACCACAGTAACCTGTGATGTTTTTTTATTTGAGGTTATTTTTACACAATTACACATTGGCGGCCATAAGGTGGCCATAAGGCGATGTAAACAGGAAGAAGAGTCTATTCGAGCATCAAAAGCCTGTGAAGCTCCCAAAAATAACGATAATAACAAATTTTGGAAATTTGTAAAGAATCAAACGGGTGCCAAAAATGTCCTCCCTCCGACAATCGATGGAATGTCGGGTGAGGATGAAATTGCAAAGCTGTGGAAAAACCACTACTCTAACATTCTTAACAGTGTGAGTAGGGATAATCTTAAGATAGATTGCAGCGAAACGATTGTGGGAGGGACAAGGGAAAATATTTTGATATCATTTTCTGAAGTAAAGAGGTTAATTAAAGAGTTAAAGACTGGTTCTGCGTCAGGGGTAGATGACTTATCGAATGAGCACTTAAAATATGCAAATGACGTAGTATGTCTGCATATATCATTGCTCCTATCAGCCATGCTTGCTCATAGCTATATCCCTGCAGAGTTCATGAGGGTACATATCTTGCCCCTGGTCAAAAATAAGTACGGAGACATTCTGTCCAGCAATAATTACAGGCCTATTGCTGTCGCTTCCTGCTTCTCGAAACTACTAGAAAAACTCTTGTTACTCCGATTAAATGATTTCCTATGGACATCTAATCAGTTTGGCTTTAAAAGGTCCCACTCAACTGACCTGTGTATCTATGTACTTAAAGAAATAATATTTAAATACATTGACAGTAATTCAACCATTTATAGCTGTTTCCTTGATATAAGTAAGGCATATGATAGGGTGAACCACAATATTTTTTGCAAAACTAGAAGACAGGAAGGTTCCCATGTACATATTAAATTTATTGAAATTTTGGTATTCCCACCAATCTTTCACTGTTAGGTCGGGCAATGTACTATCCGAGTGTTTTGGCTCCTCTTGCGGGGTGAGACAAGGCTCCTTGCTCTCCCCTATGCTGTTTAATGTGTATATTGACGGATTAATTGCTTCAGTTAATGAGGCAACAGTGGGATGTTGTATAGATAACACAAGGATAAATAACTGAGTTTATGCCGATGATATGGTGTTAATAAGTCCCTCTGTTAAAGGTCTGGATCGGCTACTAAATGTCTGCGAAGTGTATTCGCAGAAACATGATATTCTTTTTAATGTTACAAAAACTAAGGTTATGCAATTTCATCCTAAAAGCTGTAGTTAGCCAGCTGATATAAGGTTTAAAATGAATGGTGAAGTAATTGAGGAAGTACAAGAGTTTAAGTATTTGGGTCAAACTATTACCAGCTCCTTGAGTGATGACTCGGATATAAGAAAACAATCTCGAAACCTGTGTGCTAAAGTGAATATGACCATAAGGAACTTTCGTTTCTTTACAAGTGAAGCTAAAGACACTCTTTCGTACTTTCTGCAGTATATACGGATAACAACTCTGGGTGAATTATAAAAAAGGTTCTGGCAGAACTCTAAATTTGCTGTATAATAGGTCTTTTAGACTCTTACATAAATTACCCCCGAGATGCTCAGCTTCGCAAATGTTTGCTACCCGCAATGTCCCGAGGTTCCCGGAGGTAAAAAGACGTACTCAACACAGTCTAATGCAAAGAATTAAAAAATCAACCAACCCGATCATCCAAGCTATCCATGAGTTCTGCCATTTATCCTCTAAGCTATGGACTTCTTGGTACGAAAACGTCTGTCTGTAGCTCCACTTAACTTCGACAGTGCAGTATTATTTCTAATCAATTGTATATATTTCTATCCTTAGTATATGAATTGTCATTGTATTAATAATATTTGTCATATGGACTATAGTCTGCCAATAAACCTTTTCATTTTCATTTGAAATTAAGAGTGGAAATTGTTTCTTTTAAATCATTGACATTACGAGGTTTTGTTGCATATACCCTATCCTTGACCATACCAAATATTTTCACAAATCAACAATATGAAACAGAAAATATTTCACCATTACAGTAGTAACAGACTTATGAATCATCCGATATATATATATATATATATATATATATATATATATATATATATATATATATAGGCCCGGATTTAGCTATAGGCGAACTAGGCGATCGCCTAGGGCCTCGCGCCAAAGGGGGCCTCGCTCAAGCCGTTTTGCGCGTTTTGTTCAAGTGATATTAATGATTTAGAGCTCTATGAAGAACTTAAAGTACTTTGCAGGTTTATACCTGAGAAAACAGATCTCGGAAGTGCCCTTGTTTATATAGTGCAAAAACAACTAAGTGAGATTTATCCTAATGTTTATGTTGCACTTCGAATAGTATTAACCATCCCAGTTACTGTTGCTTCGGCTGAAAGAAGTTTCTCGCGTCTCAAACTTATTAAAACATATTTGCGTTCCACCATGTCTCAAGCGAGATTGCAATCATTAGCTATGTTATCAATAGAAAACGATATAACAAATTCATTAGATTATTCTCAATTAATTGAAGAGTTTAGCTCGAAGAAAAGTAGAAAAGCATTGCTGTAATATTCAAGGAGCATCTGAACCAAATATTAAAGCATTAATATTTAGCCTGATAAGTCGATCGCTCACTATTATAAAAAATGAAATGTCAACATCTCTTATACATCACATATGAAAAACGTTTGTATACTATGGAAAGTCATTACCTATAATATTATATAAATCTTAGAAATCATTGTCTTATATTTTCGATACAAATCTTGATTCATATTATAATTTATACTTATTTGTATGGTTTATTTATATTTCTTATACAATTTCCATGCGTGATTATTTTGGTTTGGTTGAATTTTTAAGTGCTGGCATAGTTCTGTCTATGCGGGATTCTAATATTGCTGGTATAGTACCGATAATTAAGTCCATGTTTTCATATATATAGACCTAGGGCCTCGCAATTTCTAGATCTGCCTAGGGCCTCGCAACTTCTAGATCTCGCCCTGTATATATATATATATATATATATATATATATATATATATATTCTTTAATCTAGATTTCTTAATGGTTAAATAAACACCCAGAATTAGGCATTAGGTGGCAGGCTGCAAGCTGCCACCTAATACAGATTGTATTACATTGCATGAATACTTTTCAATAAAATTACCTTTATTTGAAATTAGGTTGATACTTAAATGGGGACCCAGGGTATCCTAGTGGTTAATACGCTGTGCTCCCCTTTAAACTGTATTGCAAGACTCGGTCATGTTTGTCTGTTTGTTTATTTTCCCCCCTTTCTCTCTCTCATATATATATATATATATATTTCCCCGTTAAACAGTAGGTCTAAGGTGGAGTGTAAACATCCTTCCACACAAATGGTTGATAGAAAAATGGGAACCCAGGGTATCCTAGTGGTTAATACGCTGGGCTCCCCGTTAAACTGTATTGCAAGACTCGGTCATGTTGTTTATCTGTTTGTTTATTCCCCCTCTCTCTCTCTCTCTCTTATATATATATATATATATATTATATATATATATATATATATATTAAAGAGCTAATTTCCAGGTTTATGACGATTTATTTTTCAGAGGAACTGGACACAGATATCTAGAGATGGGGTTAAATCCATTCATATATATATATATATATATATTAGTTATGCATGATTTCTGAATATACAGTGAGCGGGTTAAGACGGTTTACCGAGAATGACGGAAGCACCTTGTGAAAAATAATATTTATCATTTAATACGGAGTATAACCATCAACACATTAGTACAGGAGAAATATATATATATATATATATATATACGTACACAGCTATATTAAATAATTAAATATATTGAAAATAAAAAAGCAATAACTCACACACACACACACACACACACACACACACACACACACACACACATTATATATATATATATATACACACGGCTATTAAAGATTTATTCATTAAAAAAATAAAATTTGAAACACTTTATTCCACTGACGTGTGTCAAAAGACAACAACAGAATTATAATATCGATAATAGACTTCCCTTTGCTGGAACCTTATTTGTACTCTCTAGACATCATAAAGATTAAACTCACACGTTTATCATACATCCAAACTTCACGGGCAATTCATTTTCCAGTTTAGCGCTTCTCTTTCTCTCAAACATACGAGAATTGTACCCGAATTCCAAATTTATTTTCGATTGTCACTAAGATCCTTCCTTTTCTGACTACCTGACAGCTATACAGGTGAGGCCCTAATACCCCAGTATATAGTACGGTAGATCGAGCCTTCGCACACAGATGATTTTTCCAATTTTATTTAGATGGATGATCATAAACTTTATCCCCACGAGAATTGTTTCGACTTCATGGCCCATTAATTTATCAAATTTATTTTAGATGGGCTAACATAAACCGATTTCCAAATTTATTTTCCAACCTCGTTAGGCCCCTCATATATAAAAGGGTACTTATTATATGTTCCAAATCTCCCTTCCCCCACCCTTCTCATCGGCGCCCCAGAAAACAAGATTTATTTTCCAATCAAAGCGTTTCTCTCTCTCTCTCCACGGATTGGAACGGGCAAGATATATTTGACACGCCCCAGATTTCACGGGACAGCCAATCACAGTATAGTAGGCGGCGCATGAGAACGGCCCAGAACCTCTGGTTGGAGGCTAGGCCTGCTTATACGCTATGCCCCGCCCAAACTTCATCGAGGGCCAATAGGAAAATCACGATTCGGGTATTGTGGGATATTCACAATTACTACCCGTCTATAAAAGAGGGCATTTCCACCACAGGAGTACACTTCAGTTGTTTTTATCGGCAAGTGCTATAGAAATATCTCGTCATTATCCAGTCGCAGCAGCTCTACATCTCCCCGGATTGTTTGAAGATAAAAATTTCTACGCAGAGGCAACGCGTATAAATTTCACCGCTGTAGACCGGAATGTGCTACTTTCAACGAAAAACATTGCAGAAATTTGTGACGGCGAGAAAGATTTTGCCACTGATGACGTCACGGAGATGTAAGTAATTACGTAATAATTTGTGATTCGGGCGATATAAATCGTTTCATTCATTGCAAGTATTACAATCTTTAAAATTCGTAATAAGACGAAGAGAAGGAATATCTGCTTTGTGATTATAATTTGCTGCGCGTTTTCTCTTATTGCAACACCCTCCATATATATATATATATATATATATATCGGTCGTAATATAACCTAACCTAGCGTAGCCTAACTGGTACATAATATAACCTAACCTAACCTAGCATAGCCTGACTGGACGTAATATAGCCTAACCTAGCATAGCCTAACCGGGTCATAATATAACCTAACCTAGCCTAACCTAGCATAGCCTGACCGGGCGTAATATAGCCTAACCTAGCATAGCCAGAACCAGGTGTGATATTTTAAATTTAGTGAACGTTACATTGCAAGATTTTAATGGTGGACTCTTTCTCGTTTATAATTATTTAGTAATCTCATTTTTTTCCTTTTATTCTGTTTTTCTACAAAGAAAAAATTTAATCCTAGCGCTCTTTCTCGTTTATAATAATATAACCTAGCCTAACCTAACCTAACCTAGCATAGCCTGACCGGGCGTAATATAGCCTAACCTAGCATAGCCTAACCGGGCCATAACATAAACTAACCTAGCATAGCCTAACCAGGTATAATATAACCTAACCTATTATAATATAATATAACCTAACCGATGGACATCTGGAGCAGGGTACCACGGAAGAGGCCGCTGTTAACAGCAAGTCACAAATTGGCACGTTATAAATGGGCTCAGAGGCACAAAAACTGGACTGCGGCAGATTGGAAACGTGTAATTTGGTCCGATGAGTCCCGTTTTTGTTTGTTCTCCAATGATGGGAGGCGACGAGTACATCGCAGGTCCAATGAAGCCTTTAATCCTGAATACGTCGAAGGTGTTGTTCAGGCTGGAAACAGAAAGTGAAGCGCAGGAATAGAAACCCACGGACTCTGGCGGAACTTCGGGACCGGCTGATGAACGAGTGGCAGCAAATCGATGTTCAGTACATGCACAACCTCGTAGAGTCTCTGCCACGCCGGATTCGTGCGGTTATCAAGGCCAGAGGCGCCGTCACACGTTATTAGGTACATTCTCAGAGGGGTGACTAATTTTTTGTCCGGTGTGCTTATATATGGTTGTGTGTGTTAACAACCGGGATGGTTACGGGACTAGCCTAACCTAACCAAAACTTGTATCCGTACTCGATAGAGGTGTGATATTTATATATATATATATATATATGTATATGGTTGTGTGTTAACAACCGGGATGGTTACGGGACTAGCCTAACCTAACCTAACCTAGCATAGTCTGACCGGGCGTAATATAACCTAACCTAGCATAGCCTAACCGGGTCATAGCCTAACCTAACCTGGCCTAACCAGTTATAATATAACCTAATCTAGCGTAGCCTAACCGGGCATAATTAAACTTTAATTTAATTTAACTTTAAATGATTCAGTATGAACTAATCATGTTAATTTCTCTTCAAAGGACTGATGCGTAGTTCGATCACGTTATAGCAACTTTTCCTGACGACTTTGATGAAAGGGGAATAAATGAATTGGAGGCTTTACCACACAGCCAACCCAGTGACATGAATATCGAGGTCGAGGTATTGGATTACATCCGGTCCAACGAACGCCAGTCGTCGAGGAACTAATGTAAGTTTTTGTCTACTCCTCACAATTTGTCGTAAATGTTTCATCAGCAGGTATCCTCAATTATAGCATAGTTTGCATTAGTACTGAGCTATGATTTCTGAACACGAATCGATTTATGAAAAATGGACTTTAATTAAAAAGAACCAGTATGAACTGATCATATTAATTTCTCCTTAAAGGACCGATGCGGAGCTCGATCATGTTATAGCAACTTTTCGTGACAGCTTTGATGAAAGGGGAATAAATGATTTGGAGGCTTTACCGCGCAACCAGCCAAGGGGCCTGAATACCGGGGTCGAGGTATTGGCTCACATCCGGTCAAACGAATGCCAGGTCATCGAGAAACTAATGTAAGTTTTTTTTGTGGTTAAGAACAAAACACATTTTGTTTTCATTCAATTTATTAAATGGTAGAAAATATGCACAAATCGGCTTATAGAACTAGTGTCCATTAAATAAGCCTTAATGGAGACATTTTACAGTTACAAATGTATATACACACTTTTACACAATATAGTTACAAATATATATACACCTTCACACAACACAACGAGTGCCAACAAATGGAAACCTTTTTTTATTTGTCTACATACCGTTTCATCATTCATTTCAGTTCAGTGTCGCACAAATCGAATAATTTTTAAAAATTTATAAATCTCTTCCCACGTGATGTGTGGAGGAGAAATGAAAGGCAATACATGCCACAAGTATTGGCAAAATATCCTTGGAAATGGTAAGGATTCCAGACAATTTCAGGGACATGTATCTATTCGATAAACTGTACGACAACAGGATCAGTCCAGGGCTGAGTGCCAAGTGAATCAAAATAGTACATTCTTTCCCTATTTTTAAAATAGATTGCCGATAAATTTGGAGCGTGTGATTCGGCCACTTTAAATTACGCTCTGGAGTGTATTCGCGTCCATTTTAAAAGTCTGTGACCACGTTCCTGAAAGGGTCAACTTCTATTAGAGCCTGTGATTCGAGATACACGAGTACAGTAATAGGCGCGCCTATAGGGTTAGCAAATTCCAACCTGACTGACATGTTCCCACTGTGTTGTGGACTTAAGTGTGTATTTATACTAGCAGATAAGTCAGGGGTAATATCAAATGAGTAAACGTTAAACTCTTCGACAAATTCTTTTTGTGTTACACCAAACCCAAGCTCGTCACAGGCATCAGCATTATGAGCCAGACTACTATAAGCTCTCGCGCAGAGCGGGAACACAGCGTCTGATGAGTAGTCCGTAACCATAGTTCCGCGCAATGCGGCGCCATAAACGTATAAAGTTATATTTTTAAGGCCGAAATTCTCGAATTTAAAGGCGCTCTTTTTATATGTTCAATTCGTCGAAGCATGATCCTGCATTCCAATTAATATCCTTTTAGGTAGAACTCCCAGGGCCATGTATTCTAGCTGCTTCGAGGCCAACCCGGCGGGCACCGTGTATAGTTTGATCTGTACTCTGTTAATTGGGTATTTTACTGTTGCGTGTATTAATTTTTTTTCAATTTCTACATATTTCAAAAAACTTAATTTCACTTGCCGTACACGTAAATATGTCTCCATGATGTGAATCACAACGGGCTTTGCACCCTCTTCTTGATCAGGTCCCAGATTTATGCAGATCTCAGGACTCGTGCGGATGTGCTTTAGTTTCAGGTCGACGCCGTTCATAAGCAGTTTCTCCTGGAACGTGAAGTCTGTATGAAGACGCCCAAAACACTCGTATATCTTTCTTTCAGAATTTTTAAATTTATCCTTTATACTATTTTCATCTTTACTCTGATAATAGCACTCGGCAGTTAAAAAGGCGTACTTCGCTTCTTTTGAAAAGTTGAGGACATTTTCCAGATAGGCTAGTAGGTGATAAGAACCCGTTCTTGCCGAGATGTTAACCTGATTTAAATACACCTCAAACTGGCTGAATATGGAGTGTAGAAAGTTCGTTTCAGGGTGTGCAGAGTAACTATCATCGCAGTCCGTTCCATCTGAATGGGTTATATGCAGTTTAGCGTACATGTGCATGCAGCTCGGATCGAAAAAGTATGGGCTTGAGCTGGGTATCACGAATTCTGTAGTGGCACTAAGTAAACTAATTGTGTTTAATGGGTTAATTGTAATAAAGTCGCTATGCTTAATAGAAACCTGTATAAGGGCATATCAAAGAGGGACAGTTCCGAATTTATAACATTGTATACTACACGGATGGATGAAACGCGCCATGACGAGTCAGAAATAGTACCACCTCTCTCGACAAGTAGTAATCATCCTATGATTCGTGAGAGTAGTGTCCTCAGCTTATATCACTTAAAAAATGATCAGCCATAGACTTCATACGCTTAGAACACTTCTTTTTTTATGTCCTCTTACGTTTACCGCCACGTGTTGGTAACCCTTTCTTCCTGACAACCCTCTTCTTTCCGCCACCACGCATTTTTCTCTTTACATCTTTGATGATTTCGTCCCGTGTACGTTTTAAATGTTTTTTTTAGAGCTTCTTTAGGTTTAGTTCCACCCATTATGTCTTCTACCGTGTTAAAACCTGATTGTAACGCCTTCTTCCCGAGGTATCTAGCCTCCTTTTCAATAGTGGGACAGCGGTGCGTAGTATGGTTGAAAAAATGAATCCAAACCCACTCCCACGCTGATATCTCTCCCTTCGATAGACTGTGAAAGGCCTTTGGGTTATTATAACTGAAAGCGACGAAAGTGTAGCTTCACTGTTAAGCTCCCAACACCGAATGGGAAATTTTCCCTCAATCGTTCTTATATATATTGAGATATTGGTTAATAGAGTAGTTGCAACATTCACATAATGGGGCTTGTCATATGTAATGTTCAAACTTTTCCCTCTATGGTTGGGGATGTGTGCAATGCGCAGCAGACGCGCCTGGGTGTCCCCAATAAATTGATGCCTACGATATTGCTGTAAATATAGCACATGTCTGGGGATGGGCAGTTTTCACCCAATTTCTCCATCTTCAACTGATACATTAAGCTAGACAAGCTGTGAACAGCTCTTTATCTTTAATATTTCTACTAAGCGTTGATTTTAAAGTCAACGTGCGTGCAGGCGTGTCTATGTTTACGACTTCGAAAAGTAAATCGTTTGTCAGGTACGACTTTTCAAGACTCTTGTTTAACCCCGTCACAATGTCCGTGGCTCTGTCATAATGACCGATTCCTAGTGTTACATTTATAATATAGTACTGTACCTCACCGAATAGGACTGATCGCATAGTATTGTCTAAGGCTCTGCCTAATTTTTCACACTCATCGACTCTTCTGAGGAGCAGAAATATGATCTGATCTTTTTCAAGAGTTAAAAATTTGGTGGCTACAGTAGCTGCAATTCACAAACACCAACTTCGACCGAATCTCGTTCCAACTCAATAAGCTCATGGAATTCTGTTACAAAGTTGGCCAGAGTGTTGTTAGGATGTGCAGACAGAGAAGAAGAGGACGGGAGTGTGACATAGAAGTGGTTAGGCGCCATGTTGCATACTATTTAAGCTTCATTATTGCAGCAGCTTTTATATAGGTGTTCAAGCTTTCTGGGTAACCCAGCCATTTCAACAGGTACATTTTTCTCTTTCCTGAACTTTTGCTGCCTAAAATGTTTTCAATTTTAAACACACTTTTTCCTAAATTAAATGTCACTTTCTGCAACTCCTCGCGGTAAAAGCCTCCTGCGATTTCTTCCCCATTCAAATCTTCAACGTAATACATCAGTATCTCGCCGTTAGGTCTCATAGCACTAACTTTAAAAATCTCACGAGTCCATCCTTGCTCAAATCCCTTCGCGAATTTATTTCCCGAACGTGATAGTCTTACATAATAGTTGATTTTGAAATGTGTAGAGTGTGGTGGCGGTGCTCCATCCCTTCTCACCTCAGGATGCGTACCTCTTTCTAAAACGTCGTTAGGTGTTGTGCCAATCGTACGGCGGTGTGAACGGTTGTATGACGACGCCAATGACCCCAGAATGTTTATATATCTGTATGTGTTTTTATGTGTAAAATAGCGATGCATGGGTTCCTTTATGGTACGTTGAACTCTTTCAGTTAAAGAGGCCTTATGTACAGAACTGCTAGTGTAGTAACTGATATTAAACTCTGTCAGCATGTTCTGAATAGCGCGGCCTATAAATTCTTTCCCCATATCCGTACAAAAATAGCCTGGAATCCTATCTTCTTTTAACATCAACGCTTTGGTAGCTTTAGCAACTGTTTCAGGCGATTTATTTTTCAGAGGAATTAGCCACAGATAACTAGAGAATACATCTATTATGAGTAGGTTGTAGCGGTAGCCGTCATTATACACTGAATATCTTTGCATGTTTGTTAAATCCGCTTGCCAAACAGAGTCAATCGAAGCCGCTGTTGTCTTGGCCGTTTTAAACCTTTTTCTCACCGGTTTATGAAGTGTATAAGCATCCTGCTCCCGAAAAAACCTCTCAGTATCTTTTTCCGTATTCCGTAAACACCTCTGTACAGTCTTTTAACGCCTCCATAGGAGGCGGCGTTAGAAATGTCATAATAGCGTTTACTTAATATGTTAGCCATTTCCGTATTTTAGAGACACGTGGATAAGGTTGGCCGTTTGTTCTCTTCTTTCTCCTCTTCAGAGTCGCTGCTGCTGGGGGCGATGGCGTACTCAGTTGTGACACATACGAGACTTGATTCAAGTCTTTTAACCTCTTCAGATTACCTATCAATGTTTTGGGGACATTTATTTGTTGTACTCTTGCTTTAATATGCTTCCATCCTGTTGGTGAGGGCCTATCGCACTTTGTCACCAGATCATGGACAATGTCAACGATATTCGATCCTTGCACCCTTGTTCCTTCAACAATGACCTCGCCTGTATCGGTCCACTGAATGATGGGGTCCTCACTCAATAGATTATAAAGGCTTAAGCCTTTATTCCTCAATGTCTGTAGGAGACTACTTTTTAATACATGTTCGATGTGTTACGTTCCGTTATTCTTTGGTTGGTCATCTCTAACGTCGGGCCCAGGTCCTTTGTCGCAAACTAGTGCGCATATAATGCAATTTTTTTCGTATGTTACGCATATTTCTCCAGGAAAATAATGTCATTTTCGTTATTAGAATATAAAAATTTATTAGTATACAAATTTTCAGCTAAATCCCGTGGGGTCGTCCATTTGGAAAAGATCCTAGTTTGGTTTTAGATCCTGTATTTTGGCTAGGATTATTTTTATTTTATCGTTTTCAATTTCCTCTTTATGTAGTTCAGATTCGTTATCCGTTGGCTCGTTGCCCCGTGATCCTCTGAGAATTTTCCTTTCTTTTCTAAATATTTCGATACATGCTGTCCCGATACCATATGTAATTTCCTTCTGCATTTATTCTGTACGACTCTCGGATTCCCGTATTCGTTGACTGTCTCTGTATTTGTCAAATGATATTTAGTATTTGAATCGTCTAAAAAATTGGTTACCCTGTTTGCTAATGGTTTTGGCCGCTCAAATGTCGTGTTCCTTTGAAGGTGGTGGTACGGCATTTTTGTCCCACTTACATCTGTATCTTCCATAAGTTTTGCAGATACAAAGCAACTTGCAGCTTTTTCCAAATTTACAATTCCCATTTTTATAATTGAAGTTGCATAAAGTCGGATGTACATAGATGCATTGCCCGTTCCTGTATCTGCAACGCCCCTTTGCATAATATTTGCATACGATATCGTCTACGTTTTTCGTTTTTATCGTTTTTTTGTGATTATGTCATTCAGTGATTTGAGCGCATCACAGTTTGAATTTGTTTCTTTTATTTCTTCTACAATCGTGTCTTGTTCTCGTGTTATCTTTACTTTTGTTTCTTTCTCATCCACACCGTTTTCCTTCACGACATTTTGTTCATCTTTTTCTCCCATTCTTCTCTCTTTCTCTGTCCCATTCCTATTTTCCATTGCTTCAAATACCGCGAACGAGTTTACGCTCCACATACACGAGTCACACAGAAATTTGATGCCCGTAATCTGTCACGCGTTCGATACGAAAGATATTTTCCGATTGTCCCAATTCATACTGTTAATGTCATATAATTTTTTATATAAATCACACCTGATTGCTTCGTTTTCAGGCGTTGCTAAAGTTTATAAATTACAAATACTCGTATGGTATACAAGCGGACTTATGGCCATATTATCTATTACCGTAATAATTCAGTAAAAAAAATTGTGACCATGGAATCATAGTACATAAACAGAAATACATGGGACGGGAGTAACAGGAAAAGTAGAAAAATGGGTATATAATTTCCTCAGTAGGCGGCAGCAAGTCATTACAGTTCAAGTAATATTTTCATCAAAATTAGAGGTCAGTACCACAAGGAACAGTATTAACTCCATTACTATTCATAATCATGCTACCAATGAAGGCACAAATAACATCTTTTGGTGATGACAAAAATTAGTAGAAAAATAAGAAACCCAGATAATATAGAATCTCTAAAAACAGACATGAACAGATCCGACAACTGGTCAAAAGGCAACAATGTGAAATCGAACACTCAGAAATTTTAATTATTAAGGTACGAAAGAAGGGAGGACCTAAAATCCATGGACTACTACTCTTCCCCAAATGGACAGAGAATTCAAAGAAACTCTAAAGCAAAAGATTTAGGACGAAATTTGACGACGAAATTTTGACGACGCGAAATTTTAAACAAAATAAGGTAAGAGTAAACAAAGCAAAAAGAATAACTGCAGGGATAAAGAGAACCTTTAAAAGAAGGGACAGGAATGTAATGATTCCTCTGTTGAAAATACTGATCATACCCAAATTCAAGTATTACCGTCTTAACATCTCAATATATTGTAAAAAGGGAAACATTATTCAACTAAAAGGAATTTACAAAATATTCACAGCCAAGATCAATGGATGCAAAAAACTAAATTACTAAGAAAGGTTACGTGAATTAAATTTATGTCTAATCTCACTTTGAACTCTATAACCACTCAAACAATAGTGGAAAGTAGGAAAGGAAGAATGTGTCGTGTTCCCAAATTAAAGGCACGACAGAGAACATCCTCAACCCTGAAGGAAAATAGCTCTATTGTGAGAGGGACAAGGTTGTTCAACCAGCTGCCCAATAAACTACGGAACACGACTGGTGTTGTAGTGGAAATCTTCAAAAGAACACTAGACGCCTGGCTCAAAGCACTATCAGATGAGTCGGGAGTACCTGGCTATGAGAAGTGAAGAGCGCAAGAAACCAAACCTCTAGAGAGGAGGGGCAACAAGCCTGAGCACCGTGAAATCAGATATCATAGCAAGGAACACCTGAAAGCTATAATATATATATATACAGTGGTGGGCACCGTTAACCAAAAAGTTAACTTCGATAACGATAATCCGTTAACCCCAATTTTTAACTCCGATAACGATAATCCGATAATTTTACTACAAAGTTAACGGAAGTTAACGATAATCCGTTAACGATAACTATTTCTATACTAACATTTAAAAAAATCTAGGAAAAAAGCTTTAAACCCATAGAAAATGTTTATTTATGCAAAATCCAACAATAAATAGGTATTTAACTGTATTTTTATCAAGTTTTGCAACTTTTTTGCTTAATAACTTTTTTTTTTATTTTTAATAAAAAATGTACTGATTACATGTTTTGAAACCCTTGTAACCACTAACCATTAACTAAATTTTAATTTACCAGAGAATTATTATGGCGGGAACTGAAAGGTAAAATTTAATTTTAGGCACATTTATTAAAGACTATGACACAATGTGCTGGTTGCCCTTCAGAAAGACCAACTTCTCAAAGTTAGGCCCAACTGCCAGTCTTGACCTCTTGGGCCTCAGGATGTCCTTGCCGAGAGAGAAGAGCCGTTCCACTGCGGCAGAGGACGGAATTGGCGTATTGTACTTCAGGAAGAGGTTGATGAAGATCTGCTCCCCCGTGAAGTCAGAGTCAGCCATGTCTACCTTCCCATCAGTGTCCAGCCAAGTGTCGACAAGTCTCTTGGCCTTCTGCTTGACACTGGTACTTGAGCCACCGGCCGTCCACCCAGCGAAGAGGTCGTCAGGCATGCTGCTGTCGCTAGAGCTGGTGGTGCTGTCAACGTTCCGGTTCCTCAGTGCTCTCTCGACCTCGTCCTCCATGGCGGCCCTGACAGAGACAGTTTGGTCGCTGTCGAACCTGCGCAGCCAGTGGAGTTAACGTGTTAACGGACTTTAACAGACTAAATATCGAGTTATCGGAAGTTAACTGGTCCGATAACGATAAATGGAAATTAACTTCCGTTAATAGTCCGTTAAAAAAAGTTAACTTCGTTAATTAACTGTTATCGGATTAACGCTTTAGTGCCCAACACTGTATATATATATATATATATATATATACACACGTGGTCTAAATAGTTAGATAGATAACTTTTTTAGTTACAATTTGGTATATTATTTTATTTTTATCATTTTTAAACAATATTTGCAAATAAATACGAGCTATTAAAGACTTTTTTAAAGTCCGTGCAAAGTTCGGTGTCAAACCTAAGTCCGTCGCAACAGTTTGCGTAGTCACACAATTACGGGTAGGTTTATGGCGACAAAAGTTACGACTATAATTGCAAGAACGAGTTTGGGATAACTTTCCTTCCCCTTTGTAGCACTACTGTACATTGTGTACAATGTTGCAATATTAAGACCCATCTCTTCAATATGAACTAATCTCCTTCATTTATTCCCATACCCCTTCATGTCCTGATAATTGCTTTGGAAATGAGGAGGAGGTAGAGCGATAACTATATATATATATATATATATATATATATATATATATATATATATATGTGTGTGTTAGCGGCAATAAGCGAAATCAGGCAGTAAGATAATGCCATAGCAATAAGCTGGAAGCTAATAATGCATATAGCATTAGTTGCAATTGTCATTTCACGGTTTAGGTTATGTTAGATTATGTTATGTTATGTTAAGTTATATTTATTATTAGAGATATATAAATAGTTATTATACAGGGTGATTTACTCGCTGGTAGCCCCAGCAGATATATTAGCGATACTCTAGGGCTACCAGCGAGTGAATCACCCTATACTTATGATTATATGCATTCTTAGCATTCAGCTTATTGCCCAGGATTTAAGCTTAATGTCGGATTTCCATTATTGCCACAAACATACAGTGTATATGTATATTATATATATATATATATATATATATATATATATATATATATATATATATATATATATCAAAGCTATTGACTTAGGGAAACGGAGTTTACAGATGAAAAGAAGAACCAACGCAACAGCAAACATTTTCGTTTAGATTTTTGTACTTCAGACGTTTCGACAAATCTGTTGTCATTATCAGTGAATTATAAATCTTAAAACCTTAAACAAAAATAAGAATAAATAATTAAAATTACATCAGTACAAAAGAAAATTAAAATCATTAAAATTAAATTAAATTAAATTAAAATTACCTCAACTGGTAAATACACAATAATTACGTCAACCTTCATATGCGGCAGATACTGAGAGAAAACTGTATGGTCAGTTACATTGGAAGGTATGATATATCAATGAAGGTAGGTTTGGTTGGTTAGTTAGAAGAGCTGTAATTTGTAAGATGAAATATTGTTGTTAATGGAGGGTTTATTTCTATAGATGTACAAAGATTCTAAAATTCGGAGTTCTGTAAGGTTATTGGTTCTTGTTAGAATTTCGAACTGAGTTTTGTGAAGGGGATGGTTGTTATCATTACTATGGTTTCTAATTGCGGATTGTGGTGGGCTACTGAGGGGACGGTTGGCATGGACTGATAAGCCCAAATGTTGAGAAAGGCGTACCTCCAGTTGGAGTTGAGTACTGCCGATATACGCAACAATAGTTCAACTTACAAATTACAGCTCTTTTGACTAACCAACCAACCTACCTTCATAGATATATCATACCTTCCAATGTAACTGACCGTACAGTTTTCTCTCAGTATCTGCCGAATATGGAGGTTGACGTAATCATTGTGTATTTACCAGTTGAGGTAATTTTAATTTAATTTAATTTAATTTTAATGATTTTAACTTTCTTTTGTATCGATTTAATTTTAATTATTTATTCTTATTTTTCTTTTAATGTTTTAAGGTTTAAATTCACTGTTGATGACAAAAGATTTGTCGAAACGTCTGAAGTACAAAAAAATTAAACGAAAATGTTTGCTGTTGTGTTGGTCCTTCTATTTATATATATATATTATATATATATATATATAATATATACACACACTTCACACATGAAAATAATAATAACAGGATATAAAGGAATATGTGAAGAGGCAGGGTATACATACAGTATCCGTACTGGGCAGACCAAAGAAATAAAAGGGATTAACGGAAAGTTACCGAGAAATGATTATGGAAAAAAGATAGTTGAGTAAGATAGGGTCCTTTGAAGTATGATATTATATGACTTATCTACCCGAGCCCTTCTTGGGCGTCTTACCTGAATAAACAACGCGCCAACCCCCTTTTTAAACTTCTCTCTTTTTCTTCTTCTCTTTAATACCAAACGCACGTTGAAATATCTTCCTTTGTAGCATTTTTTCATATTAATATTTTTTATGAATCTTTTACATTTCATTAAATAGGCAACTTTCAATTATTTTTCCTCAACATCTCTTTATTTCTGAAATTAATAATAATTGGTAACAGTCAATATTTGTTTCCGGGACAAAAATCGTACAGAATATAATCACATTCTTTAGAGGGTCACTTTGTCTTCTTATGCACGTCCAAATTGATGTACATTAAGAAGAGAACATCTGACAAGCGACTATATTAATTTCAGAAATAAAGAGGTGTCAAAGACAAATAATGGTACTTTTGCATTATTCTCCCAACACTAATTTTTTTTTATAATGGAAGGAAAATAAAGTACGTTAGCAAAACACTTTTAATTTTTAATCGTGAAAGGGCATGAAAGCAGTAATCTTAACCTAACCTAACCTAACCTAATCCCAACACTAATTTTTTTTATAATGGAAGGAAAATAAAGTACCATAACCAAAACCAAACCAACATTATACAAAAAAAATTAGTGTTGGGAGGATAATGCAAAATAACCCAAATAATTGAAAGTTACGTATTTAAGGAAATAACATTAAATATATTACATACATTTGGTTAGCTTCCGCCCCAATTGTTCATTCTGACGAAGGTCAAGCTTTTTACTCCACCTTAGACCTACAGTTTAACGTGGAATCAGAACCACGCCCCATCAGCAGCCCAGCGTCTTAACCACTAGGCCACCTAGGGTACCCATTTATCTACCAACCACTTTCTTTATTGTGTGGAAGGATGAACAGCTGGGTTTTGCTGCGCGCCGGCTGCCGTCGGGTCTGGAACCCGGGGCCGATGGATTCGTGTATATATATATATATATATATATATATATATATATATATATATATAGACTTTCCCGCCAAAACTTTTATTTGAAAAGTGAAAGTCTCACCCCCTAAAATTGTTACCACTATCATAATATACGCGCGCACTAAATTTCAATAATATCTACGTACTTTTAGTGGTGCCGACAGCCTCTTGTATTTTTCATTTATTTATTACATTCATTCATCATATATTTATTTTGTAATTCGTATTACAAATATTGCGTGTAAACCATACCTATTCACACTCGCGTGCATTGTGTTCCACATGTTTCACTGTGTAACTGCGTATGTTGAGTAGAAACACGTCTTTTGACCTGACGTCATTACTGGTGACGTCATTGTTTAAGACGCAGTGAGAGAGTAATGCGCAAGTGTTTTCCCTTAATATTTGCAGATTTTATCCTTCACCATGTCAGATTCAATTAAAACAAGAAAAAAACTGAAATATGGCTGATTGGACAGCCAATTGACACAATTGGCAGTAAGAAACTTCCATCCAATGGAGATGTACTACGTCGGCTTTTCTGTCTCACAAACAGTAAAAAAACATTGAAAGATGCATCCAACATAGTTTATGCTGAAATTTTTGAGATTTGGGACAAGGCGAAAATACCCACCAGAACCAAACAGCATGTACTAACGAAAATTCAGAAAATGTATGAGAACTTCAGGTCACTTCAAAAATCAAAATCAAACCGTAATCAAAATCAAATTAAAAAAGAAACTGAATTCCAAGGTAGCTTAAATAACCTTTTTGATATAGCTCACGCAAATGCTTTACAAATGATGTCAAATGAGGAAGATAGATCATTCCTATAAGCTCAGAGAGAAAAAGGGAGGCGAGGTTACATGACTGATATTAATAAGAAACTGGTCACTAAGCAAATGCGACAACGGAAAAGAGATGAAAGACAAACTGCACTAAAAGAAGCCGAGGCATTGCGAAAGAAATTGTCATCAGTTGTTGTTCATTTCAGTGATAACAGTTCAAGCAGAAGTAGTGATGAGCAACCAGAGCCAGGCACATCGTACACTCCTGAAATTACATCCAAACCTTCAAGCAGCACAATATCAAATAAGCGTAAGCGCATCGTAACACCTGATCTGGCAATGGCATTAGTTCGAACAAAAACAAGTGATTGTAGTGCTGTTATGGTGCTTTCAGCTGCTGCAACTTCTCTTGGACATGATATTGACAATGTCGCTTTGAGCAGAAGTATTCTACAGAGGGCGAGGAGTGATGTACGCAAAAAAATTGCATGACATTAAGCAAACCTTTATCTCTGACGTTCCGCTTACCATTCATTGGGATGGTAAAGTAATGCAAGATATAACAGGTGATGAAAATATAGATAGGCTAGCTATTCTTGTATCCGGTGGAATTTGCGAGAATGTATTCAAGCAATGTGTTTTGATACTACTGCTAGCAATACTGGCCAAAAAAATATCTTTGCATGTCTGTTAAATCAGCTTACCAAATAGCATCTATGGAAGCCGTTGTTGTCTTGGCCGTTTTAAACCCTTTTCTTACCGGTTTATGAAGTGTATAAGTATCCTGCTCCCGCTAAAACCTCTCAATATCTTTTTTCCCTACTCCGTAAACACCTCTGTACAGTCTATTAACGCCTCCAATGAGACGGGGTTAGAAATATCATAATAGCGTTTACTTAATATGTTAGCCACTTGCGTATTTTAGAGACACGTGGATAAGGTTCGCCGTTTGTTCTCTTCTTTCTCCTCTTCAGAGACGCTACTGCTGTGGGCGATGGCGTACTCAGTTGTGACACATGCGAGACTTGATCCAAGTCTTTTAACCTATTCAGATTACCTATCAATGTTTTGGGGACATTATTTGTTGTAGTCTTGCTTTAATATACTTCCATCCTGATGGTGAGGGCCTTTCCCACTTTCTCACCAGATCATGGACAATGTCGACGATATTGGATCCCTGTACCCTTGTTCCTTCAACAATGACCTCGCCTTTATCGCTCCACTGTATGATGGGGTCCTTAAGACTTAAGCCTTTATTCCTTAATGTATGTGGAAGACTACTTTTTAATACATGTTGGATGTGCTGCGTTCCGTTATTCTTTGGTTGGTCATCTTTAACGTCAGGCCCAGGTCCTATGTCGCCATGCTCAGCGTTGTTCGCGCTGTGCCTAATAACCACAGGGAGCTCTGTCGGATTCTTATAATCTTCATACTCATGAAGAAATTTCTGCAAAGCCTCTTGGTACAAGATCCTTTTCTCATCAGGTGACTTTTCACTGTTTAATAGGGCTAACAACTCGCTTTCCATTCTTTCAAGCCTACTTTTACGAGGCTACTTTTTAATACATGTTCGATGTGCTGCGTTCCGTTATTCTTTGGTTGGTTATCTTTAACGTCGGGCCCAGGTCCTATGTCGCCATGCTCAGCGTTGTTCGCGCTGTGCCTAATAACCACAGGGAGCTCTGTCGGATTCTTATAATCTTCATACTCATGAAGAAATTTTTGCAAAGCCTCTTGGTTCAAGATCCTTTTCTCATCAGGTGACTTTTCACTGTTTAATAGGGCTAACAACTCGCTTTCCATTCTTTTAAGCCTACTTTTACGAGGTTCTAGAGCCGTGTCTAGATTCTTTAAACTTTGCTATGAAGCATACACCTCGTGCGGAATCACTACCACTTTCTTCATTATATTAATCTAGTCAGTAAAGGTCCCGAAACTGAAAATAAGATGGGGAGGAATGATCCCCCTCTTTGTACAATAATTCGCTTATCCTTCCCCACAGTTTGACTTTTACGAGCGAGCGCACGTATTATGTTCTTGTAACGACGTAAGCGAGCCTTCTGAGGGGGTTTCATTGGCACATTACATTTATAACATTAAGACAGATTTCAGAGATGCATTTTAAAAAGTCGGAGTCGATATTTTTAACAAACATCTGTTGTAGTGCCCGGAGCAATCATTTATTGATTTTTATTAATTTACGATATTTCTTCTGCCTATTTGTCATTCGAGAATATACACCGTTTCAGGATCGTTTGGGAATATATTCGTTCTTAGAAGCACCCAAAACGTGTTTCGCGGGTGAAGGTCACAAAGCAAATATCCGTAAATCTGACTTGTGGCTTCTTTATAAACCTCCAAAAAATCCTCACGCTGATTCGGGAACATTTGATTGACTAATACCCCAATTTGTGACACATCTCTACGTTGTGCGAATAAGACTAGATATTTTGTATTTAACGACACATCACGCATGTATCTATTTTTGAAAAATAGATTCTGATTGATGAAGAATACGCTTATGTTAAGATGGCAGGAGAACACTGTAAATGTTTCCGAAAATGTTTTATCCATTACCAACATGAGATCGTCAAATACAGTAACTGTATGCTCATTTTCCTTTAACGAATTAACGTCATATACACCTTTGTGGAACAAAATATCATCTTGGTACTCGTTGAACACTGATTGATACGTCGAATAATACCATATTACTTTATGCACAAATTTTGAGAAAATCTCCCCCTTATCTTTAATACAGATATAATACATGTGGATGGGCTTGTGAACCTGAATTTTTCTACAGATTCTATCTCTAACACGTCACACCCCTAAGTGGGTCATTTACAAAATATAACAAAATTGAAGTGCTGCTCCTTATATTCTTCTTTTTCTTCTTCCACAGAACCGTGAATGACGCGACGATGTATAGCTCCCCATCATCGATATTACAGATGACCCCGATGTACGTGTAGCTACAGACTCCATTCCCGCTGACGAACCCTCATCAGCGATACCTGTAGCACGCGACAATTCAAAGCGGAAGCATGAAGAAGAGCCTTCCACGTCAGATATAAAGCGTGCCAGGATTGCACCGGTTATTAGGCCGTCAGGAAGAGAACCCCAACTCTCCACGTATTACGACACAACCCCCACAATAGTACCTTCCTCAAATATACCCCGTTTTTCCTCTTCAGTTCCGGGTACTTCCTCCACACCAGCAGCTTCTCATGCTGTGGAGGAAGGTATAACATTCGAGTTGGTGCGCATCGCTACCCCCACCTCTGCCCTGACTAGAAATCGGTACGTGGTCAGGGTTGACCCTGTTTCCCTGTATAGCAACGGTGTTGGACTGCGACGCGTAGTTGAACGTATTTTGGAGTTTGCCCTTCAGAACCACGACGAACGTGAAGTCCGGAAGAGGTTGTCCTTTAGGTTCGGGTCAGATGACGGGGACGTAGATGATTTTTGGGTGGTAATACCGTTCAGACGCTTGGCCGCTGTAGACATAGAATATATCTTGGGCCGTATAATGCAGGCCTCTCAAAGTAGTACAGCCTTCGATATGGACAACTTCATGGTAGATATTGACAGAGTATTCCGGGTTGCGGGTCATTCCGCCACACCTTATACTCTTAATTTCAATTCTCAAGCTATTTACAGAAAGCATTTAAACGTCGATCGTGGTTGCGGCTTTATAGCAATAGTCTTAGCTCATATGTTCACTGTACTTAATACAATCGCGTAGAATATCTGGCTTCCTACGGTTGTGCAGCTTGCCCTTAAACTGGCTTCAGATTGTAAGCTTGAGTTTGAGTGTAATATGGGCCCTGAAGAGCTGAGAAGGGTCGAGCAGGAAATGAATGTTCGTATAGTTGTATTTGGAATGGATGATCGTCGTAGAACTGTGTATGTTTTTAAAAGCTGTGTGAGAAATCGTATAAGACCTCTACTTATTTTAGGATTGTCAGGAACATCGTATCTCCCCATCCGTAATATAAGGACTCTCTACGCTAGTTATGGTAAAAGTCGAAAATATGGAATGCATCATGATTTATGTAAGGGATGTCTCGAGTTTGCGGATGATATGATGAAACATTGTAAGGAATGCTACATGGTATGTGAGCAGTGTAAAAGCCCCAAAAGGTGAAAGTCGTGTAGTTGAAACCGAGAAGAGGGAATGTAATGTGTGTAGACGTACATTTTTCAATAATAAATGCTTTGAGCTCCATAAATCAATTGGCACTTGCAGGAAAATGAGAATCTGTGAATGTGGCATGTTTCATACGATGGATAATTGGGGTAAGTTTGTGCATAAATGCGATGAAATTCACTGTTCTACATGTCATGAAAAATATAAGGCGGATGAAGTGAAACATGTATGTTATATGAAAGATGCTAAGCCTAAAAATAACCCTTGTATAAACGTGTACTACGATATAGAAACTTACACGAACGCTGAAACAAAGAGGTTATTCCACATTTACTCGTAAGTCAGACTATCTGTGATGAGTGCATGGAGATCGAGTGTGATGAGTGTCACAAATGTGGGAAACGGACAAACGTTTTTAAAACGATTGCACATGACAGCCCTGTGAAACACTTTGTATCCTGTATTGTGAAATTAGCGGACAAGTTTGAAAAAAATGAGTGAATAATCTTGCCCATAACGGAGCAAAATTTGACATACAGTTCCTTTATAAGGAGTTGCTTGAACACGAGTCGTCTGCGATGTTTACAGGTGATCCCTTGAAAAGAGGCAACAAACTAATACAGATGCAGATAAGAGGTAATGTACAGTTTATAGAGACCCTGCTGTTCACACCTTGTAAATTAGCAAAGCTACCCAAGGTCATGGGTGTAGCCGCTGAAGTTTCAAAAGAGTATTTCCCTTCCACATTCATCACTAGCAAAACTTTAAATTACGTAGGACTACCTCCACCCAAACATTACTTAACTACACCAACATGAGTGATAGTGAGCGTGAAGATTTTGACCACTACTACGACAGTTTTAATGAAGCTAGTCCATACAATATAGCTGATGAATGTGAACGTTATTGCGTGAATGATGTGCGCGTGCTTAGAGTATGTTTCCAGGCCTTTAGAAGGACGTACATAGCCCGTTTCAAATGCGAACCTTTGCAAGTCGCAAGCACGATCGTCTCATTATTTTTTACGGGGTTCAATAATAACTTCATGCCTAAGACACCTTATCCGTCATTCACAGAAACAATCCCCACAGTTATGGGCACAAGGCTATTTACTGGCTCATACACCTACAGCAACAGATCAGGGTATACATAAAATACGCCCGCAACACGGAGGAAGTACCCATTAAGGTCAATGGTCGTGTTTTTTGTGTTGATGGCCTGAGTGAGGATCCAAACACTGGCGAGAAGACTGTGTATCCCTTTAACGGCTGCTAGTGGTATGGATGCCTACACCCTGAGTGTGCCGTCACAGGGGACCTCTATGGATGATTCCCCACCGAAAGCCTCGCATGGACCCGTGACCGTGATCAACTTATGGGCTTCCAGTTCACTCACAAGATCGTGTGGGAGCATGAGTATGATACATGGATGGAAACAGATGGCCAGTACCGTGAAGAAATAAGGGCCATCAAACGTTCACTGGTGTTGGACCCCCTCAAATGCGGTGACAGCTTGTTTGGAGGGCGTACAAACCCATTCAATCTATACTTTCCGCCTACGGAGGGCGTGAAACTCCATTACTACGACTTCTGTTCTTTATATCCCTACGTGATGAAGAACAATTCGTACCCCGTAGGTGCATCTGAAAAAATGGTGGGTCCCACCATGCCAACCATCAAGGAGTTCTCAGTAACTTGAGTGAACGCTACTTTGGACTCTCTTTCGTAGACGTGCTCCCACCTCGCGATTTATGGATGCCGATCTTACCCGTCGTTATAGATCACAAACTATAAGAGAGAATAACGGTGATTGTAATCATACAACCAATCAGCGTAAGATCAGAGGTGTATATACAAGCCCTGAGCTGGACCTAGCCGTTCGCCATGGCTACAGAATATTGAAGATATATGAGGTGTGGAGGTTTCAGAAGCTATCCAACCTTTTCACACCATATAGAAACGCTTTTTTGAAGGGTAAAGTAGAAGCTTCGGGATATCCGCGAGCTGATACCGAAGATGAAAAATCGGCTTATATTCAGCATTACCGTGCCCATGAAGGTATACAGCTTGACCGATCCCAAATTGTTAAGAATCCTGGCAAGCGCTTTAGTGCAAAGTTGTGTCTAAACAGTCTTTGGGGAAATTTGCACAGAATACTGGCAAAGGGAACGTTCATTTGGTACAAAGTTAAGGTGAAGTCTGGGATTATGGAGATCGTGAATGTAGGTAATACTTACATAATAAGTACAACATCACCGAACTGGCCACAGATACCTCACGGGTTACAACCATACCTGTAGCCGGCTTCACAACGGCCTACGCCCACATCAAGCTTCGGGGACTTCTGCACTCTCTTGGGCGGAGGGTGCTGTACGCTGACATAGATAGCGTAATATTCACAGCGAGGGAGGGTGAATACATGCCAGTTATTGGGGAATTGCTCGGAGAGTTCACTGACGCGATCAAGGATAAGTATGGTGATGGTGCATACGCTGACTCATTTATATCAACAGGACAAAAAACGTATGGAGTACGGGTGAAGGTGGGGGAGGATATGAAATATATCTGAAGGCTAAGAGTATCACGCTTAACCATGCGAACCGACGAGTCGTTAACTTTGACCCGTTGAAGGATCTAGTGTGCTTGGAAGACGAGGGCGACCAGCCACCCCATCTGACTGTGTGGACCCACAATTTTCGGGCGCAGAAACTGTGGTGTGTGAAGGAACTTAGGGGCACGAAGGTATGCCGTAACATCTATAGGTAACGTTGCCAGGTGCCTGGTACCTGCGATACCGTAACCTTTGGATACCTTAATCCTTGATTGTATATATATATATATATGTGTGTGTGTGTGTGTGTGTGTGTGTGGTGTGCGTGTGCGTGTGTACAGGAGAAAGTTCTAAGCTCAGCCTCCTGTATGATCAGTCACGTGACTCCTACTAAAACCTGGGCATATCTCTTCCCTGCGTGTTCAGTTGTCCGCTGCAAGCCGTGGCTCTCAGACGTATTTTACCACGTTGATGAAAATTAGTAATGGCTACATTTAATATTGCGTGTTCAACGTTTATGAAGTGGTATTCGGCAAAGTGTGAAGATGTGGTGGATACTGAAAGACTCTCTATTCCACCTTCCTTTGCTACTTTAAAGGCTACATTGAACCATGCGAAGGAACAAGAAGTACAAATACTCTACGGCTATTCCGGCGAGGGCATTGTAGGATTTCGTAGTACAAGCGGCGTATTGAAGTATGTTGTAGACCTAACCTTTATAAAAGCTCACATATACCGTGAAGTAGAAGAAACAACACGTGCAGAAGATAAGCAACGGTGATGGTTACTGAGTCTGTTGATGAGTGGTATGACAAGCGATATTATGTCATGTTACATCATACCGAGTACTCGTACCCTACGGTTGAGAATGTAAATCTTGTCATCATGGAGCATCTTAAGTATTTTTATCACTACATTAATATATATCATGACGAGGTTTGTATGAGGTTGTGGCTAAAGGCCGGTGCGAGTTTTTAACAGAATTTAGAGACGAGTATCGTCTGCTTAGCCAAAAAAAAGAAAAAAATATGGGCATATGTTTCTCTCAAATAGTGCACCGGATTGTGAATAAAATGTGTTTAGTTCGTGAAAATGAGCGAAAATATCTGGTGCGCATTCTGGGGAGTGGGAGTGATAAAACATTAAAACCAGTATTGCTTCATGTATCGGAAAATTTCTCTAAACGATTGCCCCCGTATAATGGGGCACAAGTATTCACATGACTCTTTCATGTTGGAACAAACCCGTACACGATTCAACAGTTTATGGTGTGGCTCGCCCCCACCCGTTGAGCTGAGCCGCCCACCCGTATACCTCACCCTTCCGAAACACACGAGCTCGAGGAAACCCGTACACGTTTCACCCGTGTAACTCACTCCTCCACGCCTGTTCCCCCTAACTAAACAGCGCACCTGATGCTCATAGTCATCTCAGATCTTGAACCGACTGGACGAGCACACCTCGAATACGATAGAACTTCCTTTGAGAAGCATTCTCAATGCCGTGTACGATATGTCTGTGACAAAGTCATTGCGCGTGTTCAGGCATGAAACCGGTACCATTAACTATGTACTTGAGACGATTTGCAGGCAAGCAACCAAACGTAATGTTATTTATTTAAGTGTTGAGGAGATGAATAGAATCTTCGTAATAGTTGAGAAGTGGGGTGAGGACCGTTATAAAATACCTGCAGGTGTGGGTACAAGAAAAGAACAGACTAGTGATGCCCCCTCATATGCCGTTGTTTGTACGTTGTGTATAAATAACGATCAGCCATGCATTGATATACGACTGATGTGGAAGAATGCATCTGATAATAACGTTCTTGTCCCTACGCGAAACCGTTTCATCCTCGACAGAATGTTTGAAATCGTCGGATTCCGCAAGCTGAAGCCTATGTTTGACGCTCGTGTTACGGATATGATTTATTTTGACACGGTTCTTGAATATGCATATACCGCTGTGCTCGATGGATTTATCGAATGTAGGAATGAACAAGGCGAGAATGGTCTAGAGTTGGATGCTTATTTAAAAGGTTTAGACTCTTCGAAATAGCCCGAACTTTGGTACAAAGGACTTCAGCGGTACAGGGCAGAGCTCACCTACACTGTTCACCCTGAAGAGTTGTATCTCTATATAATGAATAGCTGTCGTTACAACTTGGCAGATTATTTCAATTGCCGCTATGAAGAGTGAAGAAGAGTTCACGATTGAAAAGCTCGGGAAGGTAAGAAAAAACCCTCGATTGGGAAGGAGTGTTTATAAACTTGTATTTAATAATGACGTGATAGCTAACGATGCCCTCTTTGTGTTTGCTTTTTAGTGTCTTTTGGCTGTGTTTAAAGATAACTTACCAACCGAATGTAAAGTGGGCACAAAAATAGTATTGAATGATATGAAGGCCATTTATATCGAGTATAGTTATCCGTATAACTTGAGCGGCGAAATAATGTTAAGCCGTATTTACCGCGTAGTGCAAAGCAATAATGATGTGACTGTAGACTCGATTACGTGTGAGTTTAATGTTTTGCGCCGTAGAACATATAAGTATTTTGATGTATAGTTATTTTCAATATATTTAATTATTTAATATAATTGTGTGTATATATATTTTTCCTGTACTAATATGTTGTTGATTATACTCCTTCGTTTTGTATATTATTATTTTTCTATTTTCAATATTATTATTTTCAATATATTTTATTATTAATATTAATATATATATATATATATATATATATATATATATATATATATATATATATATATATTTTCTGTACTAATATATTGATGGTTATACTAAATCGTTTTGTATATTTTTTATATATATATATATATATATATATATATATATATATATATATATAATATATTTCTCGTTCGTATTTCTAATGCATTTTATTATTACTTTTTTTTATCATATATATTCCATCGTTTGATTGTATATTTATTTTCTATATATTTCGTGAAATTGATTCCAATAATTCGTCTAATTAAACAGAATGATGTAATGGTGTCTTATTTAATTCTTTTGGTTGTAAACGACATTATTATTTAATTATACCAAATGGCTGCCTTGTAAACCGACTGACGGATTTCTAAACCATCTGTCAAGAATATCTGAATAGCGCAATCTGGCAGTTGAAAAGGTAACACTCCTCTCTCTCCTCTCTCTCTTAGGTTAGGTATACCCCTTTGGGGGGGTGAGGCCGTCCCAACTTCTCCCCCAAAGAGGTCTCCCCCAGCAAGCTGGGGGAGTTCATTGCAACTTGGTGGATAACCCCTCCCCCTTGTTGCATAACCTCTTGCACCATTTCCTTTGCAACATTGAACAACATTTGCAATTGCATTGCACTCTAACATTTTGCGGTCATACTACTAACCTCGGCAGCTCACCACCCTTTTGCCTTCTTCTTCACCCCCTGTTTTTGCAAACCTACACACATACTCCTTGCATTCCTCATTATTCCTGGTGCATATACCACATCTCACTCATATTCATTTGCGCTGCAACTTGTACACTCAATTCATCATTTACGTTCCTGGCATACTCATCCGCTGCCTCTCTCACTATTAACTTTTACACTGTAATTCTTTCGTGATCCACCTTTTTCCCCATTCACTCTCTTCCATTCTCTACACAATCTCACTTTACAGAGGAGAGGAGGGGCGACAATCTTCACCTTCGTGAAATGAGGAATCATCGCACGGAACATTTGAAAGGTTGAAAGGAAAGGACTATCCTTTCATACCTCGCACTACGCGTGTGTCACATACTTCACATACTTCTTTTAGCATAATTCTTTTCACGAGCACATAATCTATCAAACTTCTCTCACCATTTATACAATTTGTTCTATGCCAAGAACATACAGTATGTATCCTCTTATGTTCAAATAAGGAATTTGTTACACATAAAAACATAACTCTTTCAGCCTACACCCATTATTATTCACTCCTGGTACACCATGCTTCTACAACACCTCATCCTCCAGACCCTACCAACTTTCTCATTCATATCTCCTATCACAAACATTCTATAACATTTAGGCACCGTTCCGATTACACTATCAACTCTCTCCAGAAACTTTCTTTATCAGCCTGAAACACGAGAAATCTCTCATCGCTTCATACCATTTATCATTTTTCATCACGTTCACACTTCCAATAATTTCCCTTATACTAATATATTATATATAGTTCATGATTTTTAATTTGAAGTGAGCAATGATCGGCATGGAATTTTATGTAATTCAGATTTTAAACAACCACGTTATAATGGTAAATGAAAGTATGCGTAAGGCCGTCGTTTGAAGGCCGAACTACTGTACTACTTTTTAGAAGAATGGTTTCACTGTACTCAGCAAAGCACTCTACGTTTTAAAAACTAACATAAGTGATGATACTGCGCAAGAACGACAATTATTTCACTAAACAAATCGTGATATTTTAAGAAAAACTATTTAAAACAAAATCGCTCCACTCTCTAATCTTTTATACATTTTTGAGGAAATGTTACGCGTAGTCACGTAAATAATACAAAAAGAGCTCTTAACATTGAAATCCCTTAATGAACAGCCTATTCTAAAAATTTTAATTTACTTGTCAAATGAACAATAATAAAAGTAATCACAATTCAAGTTATATTAACCGTGGACAAGATTTCGATATTAATGAGTTGACCCAAAACTGTAGTTTTAATCAAAATATTTTTAGAAAATTTTCTTTTACTATTAATGAATTTTCTTTTCGGGGGTTGTAATTTTCGGAAGGGGTTGTACTTTAGTTGAAGTTGAGAACTTTCTTTAAAACCTCCCTTATTGTCTTTTTTAATGTCAAGATAATAAAACTACAAATTTGTATAACCGCCAATACTTTATCCGGGTTTGGAGGTTAAATATTTTATGGAAAGTGAGAAGACTGAAAATAAACATACAATGCGATACTTATAGTTCACAATAAAACTTAATAATAATAATAATAAAAGCTAAACATTAGGTAATTTATTCAGTGGCAATATTTTAAAAGTCATTTTCATTATCAATATTGAACAAAGGTCTCAGGTAGTCGAATTAATAATTCAGAATGTTTAAGAAGAAAGCACAAATCCATAGGCATGTAAAACATTTTCGCTTACAAAATATTTACATATAATGTTGGACTAATCCGAGAATGAGTACCTAATTCACGTAAATCATATTGTGGACCAACACTATATGAGCGTATACGAGAGAGAGAGAGAGAGAGAGAGAGAGAGAGAGAGAGAGAGAGAATTCTAAAACTAAACATTAAAGATTAAATTTGTGCTGTATTTTTATGCTTCTACATAGCACACAGCTCTTGCATCCGCAATGTCACATTTGTATGTAAAGATGTCCATTAAATATGCATCCATTTGCATGCATCTTCCGTTGACTACATGGTCATATACAAGGAGGTGATAGTAGTCTCCTGTTTTGAAATCTAAATACAAGAAAAAATAAAGTTAAAAAAATTTTTATTTTTTTTTTAAATTATTACTAATTGTGTTGTATATTTCGCGTGTCTGAAAGACTGATAGATTATTTCAATATGAGCATTATTATCTCCACTGAAATGACTAATCTTTTGTATTCCGCATAGTTTCATGCTACCATCGTATTTTTAGAAGGAACAGCGGTTCGATGGCAGCTGACAGAAAAGTTACATACTATAATATTTATAATTGGACTAATTTCTGTCGAAATAATAATAGTACCTGAAGTTAACAAATAATCTATAATGGGTAAAAATTACTTTCATAGCATTGTCTTTAAAAATCTGTACTTAATGCATCATGAAGCCTGTCTGTCGCATTTTTGGCGATCGTATCATTCATTGTCATTTTTAGTTTTTGAGACTCAGATTTCACGACTTGCCTCAAACCTGAACTTAGTCTAGATCTGTCACTTGAGTGGATATTTCCTTTAAATAGATTATGTATATTTAGAGTTTGCACGCATTTTTAACTAAAGTTTAATCGAAAAAAACTCTTTAAGATGTGCAAACAGACAACTTGTACATAAAAATTGCGAGAGGACGTGCAAAGTACTGATACAGAAGAGAATTGAATTCAAGTGTTGATAACAAACTTTACCTGTTCCATCTATCCATTCCCAGTCGCCAAACTCATTTAATATTAACGGATACCAGGAGTAAAGAGAAATTTCACGATCGAGAAAAACAAACAAACGCCTGTTGTCTTCAAGAGTCTTCGGTATGAATATACTTGCACTAAAATCTCACAGCTTGCCATTGAATCGATGAAATTCAAGTCTTCCTTTGAAGTAAAAGCTAATCTACCATCAGGGAAATACTCGCAAGGATATTCAACTCCACAACCTGTAAAATAGACTTCATTATTCAAAGTCTGCCTAATGCAAAGAATAATGGAAATGGCACCGAGTGCTCTCTCTCTCTCTCTCTCTCTCTCTCTCTCTCTCTCTCTCTCTCTCTCTCACACACACACACACACTCTTTTTGTTTTATCGGTTTTATTTTTTACTCCATGCAAAACTTTTTACCTCGCTTCCAAAGTGAAATACATTCTGTTCCACTCTTCTTTCGCCAAAATCTCCATTTTAGGCGACTTCAGTGCCCACCACCACCATCACCACCACCACCACCTTTGCCTTCCTCCCATTTCGCTGACATTCCTGGTGAACTACTAAAGAGATTTTCTATCCTAATGACCTGAAGCAAATCATACAGATCTTAATCGTATCCCTGATCACCTTGGAGATAGGCCCAACATTCTGGGTTATTTCTCACCACTCACCCTTCTTAATATGTCAAACTTTTCTTCTCCGTTGAATTCCTCCGACCACAATCTTATATCTGTTTCCTGTCTTATCGCTCCAGTTCGGCCTTGAATCTTCCCAAGTGCCTTTGGCACTTTGGTACGCCAGTTGGAGGCTCTATTAGACCTTGATTTCCCATGGAATGATTACTGCTTTGCTGCCTCCTTGGCCGGGGACCCTCCGAGTGAGCTGAACGCATCACGAGTTGATCTCTCGGCCATGGAGGCATATATTGAATATTCTTTTGCTACTACTAATTAAAAAAAACCCTTGGTTTAACTTTGCTTGCTCTAATGTTATCCGCAACAGAGAAAGCTTTCAGAAGGTGCCGTCGACATCCACTCTGACTTTCACTCTGCTTATATTTCTGCCCAGAATCATGTAAAATCTGTTCCCTGACTCGTCAAAAATTCCTTCATCGGAAAAAATGTGAAAACATATCCAGTTCAATTTCTTCTCGCTCTTTCTGGCACCTAGCCAGGAAGCTCTCCAACAACTTTACTTCTGTCCCTCCTCTTTTCCATTCTGACGGCTCAGTTGCCTCTATTTACCTATATAAAGCTGAACTCTTGGCCCAAACTTTCGCCTCCAAATCAGCCCTCTGGCTGAATTATGTCTAAAATTAGAACCTCTTCCATAGATGTTTTCTCTGCCCTACGTGGAGTCAACTCAAAGAAGGCGTACGGTCCTGATGAGGTCCCTTCTGTTTTCTTAAGAAACTGTGCTTCTGTAATTACACCCTGCTGAGGCAAACTCTTTCGTCTTTGTCTTTCATCTGATACTTTTCCTTCTTGTTGGGAGTTCGCTTTTGTTCAGCTTGTCCTAAAGAAGGGCAACTGCTCTCAACCCACCAACTATTATCAAATTCGCTTGATTTCTTGCCTTTCTGAAGTTTTTTATATCTCCTCAACAGGAAGATTCTGAAACACCTCTCTTCTAACAATCTTCTTTCAGATCATCAGTATGGATTCCGCAAGGGACGTTCTGCTGGTGACCTTCTTGTACTCGTATATCTCTCTGACTCTTAGTCATCCTTCTTTCAGGATTTTGGTAAAACCTTTGCTCTTGCGCGCTAAACAATCTTTTATAGAATCTGGGACACATCCTTAATTTCCAAACTGCCTTCCTTCGGTTTTCTATCGTTCTATCTGTGCTTTCATCTCTGACTTCCTTTCTGGCCGAGCTATAGTTGCGGTTGTAGATGGCAACTGTTCTTCTCCTGAAGCTATTAATAGTGATGTTCCACAGGGTTCTGTCTTGTCACCCACTGACACTTACTGTCCTACTTACTGTCCTATCCACACTTAAGCCGGTGATTCCACTCTTCACTTTTTCATCCGCTTCACAAAGCGTTGCTCTCAATAAACACGCAATGCTTCCCGTGGGACGGCTATGGTGCACCTGACCTCTGATCTTTCTACTATCTCTGAATGGGGCAGATAAAATCTTGTGGCTTTCAATCCCTCAAAAACTCAGTTCCTTC
This sequence comes from Bathynomus jamesi, assembly GCA_023014485.1. NCBI lineage: Eukaryota > Metazoa > Arthropoda > Malacostraca > Isopoda > Cirolanidae > Bathynomus > Bathynomus jamesi. The sequence goes on along the minus strand of JAJOZX010000455.1, from coordinate 1,287,673 downwards.
ATCTGTCTACTCGTCACATTGTTTCACACAACTATCCCCTTGCCTTCAACAATAAACAACTCAATCCTTCCTCTTCTCTTAACATTCTTGGCGTTTCCTTTTCTCGTGATCTTTCCTGGAACGTTCACATGTACTGTACTCTGTTTCTAAAAAGCTTCTTAGAGGTAAGGTGTGCTGTACCGACTCCGCAGTTTCTTCATCCCATCCCCCTCACTTGCTGTCTCTGTACAGGGATATTGTTCCCCCCTGTATGGAGTATGCTTTTCATGTGTGGGGTGGCTGAACCCACACAGCTCTACTTGACCGGTTGGAATCAAAGACTTTTCGTCCCCCTGTCTATGACCTTCAATCTTTCAAAAGCAGTGTCTCGAAGACTTTGGACCTTGATTTTGGCTCTCTTCTTCCTTAATGGAGGGGCGTTTTTGCGGGCATTCGCCCTTAGCCCCTTCTTACTGCATTAATATATATATATATATATTATATATATATATATATATTATATATGCAAATAACTGCAATGACCGCGCAGTATATAATGAATAGAAACGACATAAGTATTAAGGAACGTTTCTGCACAAGAGGAGGAGAGATAACGAAATAATGAAAAATGAGGCGGTTCGCCTCATTTTTCATTATTTCGTTACTCTCCTCCTCTTGTGCAGAAACGTTCCTTAATACTTATGTCGTTTCTATTCATATATATATATATATATATATATGGGATTGAACTCAAAATGGTCCCCTGAGGATTTTTCATGATACACACAGACCGTGCATGGAACAAGAAACTCTTCTGGGATACCGTTGCCCACGTCGGGCTAACATCATGAAAAAAAAATCTATCGTGTTTGTCATTTACCATTACTTATTCGGACTATAGTGGATTTAATTTTCCCAGAAGAGTTCCTTGTTCCATGCACGGTCTGTGTGTATCATATATATATATATATATTTATATATTAGTGATGGGACGATGCATCGCAATCGCAATCGCAATCGCGATACAATCGCACATTTTTTACAATCGCAATCGCAATTGCAATCGCATTTAATGAGTGCGATTGTTGCGATTGTGAACAAAAGATTTAAATCTCTACAAAAGTTGCTATGAAAGCTGCTCTTTCATGCGTACTTAAAGGAAAGTTTAGCTAACAACAATACGGAATAATAAAAAATAATAATAATAAGTCAAAAACAGAAATGAAAACGGGTTGCGAATTAGTTGAAAACAGAATAAAAAATTGGTTTAGTAATAACAATAAGTACACCTCTTTATTTGCTCTATGTAAAATTGGAATGTTAAAAAATCAAGCTAACCCTATGGTAGGTAACGCGTTTAGGTATATTTAAAGCATAAATGAGCGTTATGTGAGGCTAAAGCTAAAACATCGCAATCGCAATCGCAATCGCGCGATTTTCAAATTCTGACAATCGCAATCGCAATCGCAACAGCGATTGTATGAAATATGACAATCGTCCCATCACTAATATATATATATATATAAGCAAACAACCACAAGGAAAAGGAAACACAAAGTCCGAGCGCTTTCGTGATAATGACAAATTTTGGAAATTTGTTAAGAATCAAACAGGTGTCAAAAATGTCCTCCCTCCGACAATCGATGGGGTGTCAGGGGAGGATTAAATTGCAAAGCTGTGGAAAAACCACTACTCTAACATTCTTAACAGTGTGAGTAGGGATAATCTTAAGATAGATTGCAGCGAAACGATTGTGGGAGGGACAAGGGAAATTATTTTGATATCATTTTCTGAAGTAAAGAGGTTAATTAAAGAGTTAAAGACTGGTTCTGCGTCAGGGGTAGATGAATTATCGAATGAGCACTTAAGATATGCAAATGACGTAGTATGTCTGCATATATCATTGCTCCTATCAGCCATGCTTGCTCATAGCTATATCCCCAGAGTTCATGAGGGTATATATCTTGCCCCTGGTCAAAAATAAGTACGGAGACATTCTGTCCAGCAATAATTACAGGCCTATTGCTGTCGCTTCCTGCTTCTCGAAACTACTAGAAAAACTCTTGTTACTCCGATTAAATGATTTCCTATGGACATCTAATAATTTGGCTTTAAAAGGTCCCACTCAACTGACCTGTGTATCTATGTACTTAAAGAAACAATATCTAAATACATTGAAGTAATTCAACCATTTATAACTGTTTCCTTGATATAAGTAAGGCATATGATAGGGTGAACCACAAAATTTTATTTGCAAAACTAGAAGACAGGAAGGTTCCCATGTACATATTAAATTTATTGAAATTTTGGTATTCCCACCAATCTTTCAGTGTTAGGTGGGGCAATGTACTATCCGAGTGTTTTGGCTCCTCTTGCGGGTGAGACAAGGCTCCTTGCTCTCCCCTATGCTGTTTAATGTGTATATTGACGGATTAATTGCTTCACTTAATGAGGCAACAGTGGGATGTTGTATAGATAACACAAGGATAAATAACTTAGTTTATGCCGATGATATGGTGTTAATAAGTCCCTCTGTTAAAGGTCTGGATCGGCTACTAAATGTCTGCGAAGTGTATTCGCAGAACCATGATATTCTTTTTAATGTTAAAAAAAACTAAGGTTATGCAATTTCATCCTAAAAACTGTAATTAGCCAGCTGATATAAGGTTTAAAATGAATGGTGAAGTAATTGAGGAAGTACAAGAGTTTAAGTATTTGGGTCAAACTATTACCAGCTCCTTGAGTGATGACTCGGATATAAGAAAACAGTCTTGAAACCTGTGTGCTAAAGCGAATATGACCATAAGGAACTTTCGTTTCTTTACAAGTGAAGCTAAAGACACACTCTTTCGTACTTTCTGCAGTAATATATACGGATAGCAACTCTGGGTGAATTATAAAAAAGGTTCTGGCAGAACTCTAAATTTGCTGTACAATAGGTCTTTTAGACTCTTACATAAATTACCCCCGAGATGCTCAGCTTCGCAAATGTTTGCTACGCGCAATGTCCCGAGGTTCCCGGAGGTAACAAGACGTGCTCAACACAGTCTAATGCAAAGAATTAAAAAATCAACCAACCCGATCATCCAAGCTATCCATGAGTCCTGCAATTTATCCTCTAAGCCTAAGGCCTAAGCTATGGACTTCTTGGTACGAAAACGTCTGTCTGTAGCTCCACTTAACTTCGACAGTGCAGTATTATTTCTAATCAATTGTATATATTTCTATCCTTAGTATATGAATTGTCATTGTATTAATAATATTTGTCATATGGACTATAGTCTGCCAATAAACCTTTTCATTTTCATTTTCATTGGAAATTAAGAGTGGAAATTCTTTCTTTTAAATCATTGACATTACGAGGTTTTGTTGCATATACCCTATCTTTGACCTATGAATCACCCGATATATATATATATATATATACACTTTAATCTATATATCTTAATGGTTAAATAAACACCCAGAATTAGGCATTAGGTGGCAGGCTGCAGGCTGCCACCTAATACAGGCTGTATTACATTGCATGAATACTATTTCAATAAAATTACCTTTATTTGAAATTAGGATTTTTTTTACAGTAAAAGAGGGAGTGGAAAAGGGGCCGCCCTTACAGATTCAGTGCCCAGATCCTTAGGCTGTCTTAATCCAGTCCTGTTTATTTGAAATTAGGATTCTTTTTACAGTAAAAGATGGGGTGAAAAGGGAGGCTAGTAGTATGACCGCAAAATGTTAGAGTGCAATGCAATTGAAAATGTTGATCAATGTTGCAGAGTGCCAACCCCCCTCCTCCTTGTTGAAAGACTCCTCAGTGCCAACCGCAAGGTGAAAAAAAAACCAGGGGAGGGGAACTCCCCAACAATCTGGGAGAGTCCACCTAACATCTTTGGGGAGAAGTTGGGACGGCCTCACCCCCCAAAGGGGTATACCTAACCTAAGAGAGAAAGAAGAGAGGAGTGTTCGCTTGACAGGAGCCAAGCGCATATTGAGAGTTTATCCCAGCGTTTGCTGTCTTATAAGCCCCTAATCAGCCAGTTGCCGTAGAAGCCAGTGCCTCCAGGCATTATCAGCCAGTTGGCAGTGTATACATCGTTTGGACAAATGCACGTACAACCCCGACTATACGCCCATAAAATATCACACACACAACTATATGCGCGATTATATGCACCGGGTTCGAGACCCGGTGACGGTGCAGCCTTCCACACAAACGGTTGATACTTAAATCGGGACCCAGGGTATCCTAGTGGTTAATACACTGTGCTCCCCTTTAAACTGTATTGCAAGACTCGGTCATGTTTGTCTGTTTGTTTATTTTCCCCCTTTCTCTCTCTCATATATATGTATATATATATATATATATATATATATATCCATGTTAAACAGTAGGTCTAAGGTGGAGTGTAAACATCCTTCCACACAAATGGATATAGATAAATGGGAACCCAGGGTATCCTAGTGGTTAATACGCTGGGCTCCCCGTTAAACTGTATTGCAAGACTCGGTCATGTTGTTTATCTGTTTGTTTATTCCCCCCTCTCTCTCTCTCTCTCTTATATATATATATATATATATATATATATATATATATATATATATATATATAGAGCTAATTTCCAGGTTTATGACGATTTATTTTTCAGAGGAACTGGACACAGATATCTAGAGATGGGGTTAAATCCATTCATATATATATATATATATATATATATATATATATATATATTAGTTATGCATGATTTCTGAATATACAGTGAGCGGGTTAAGACGGTTTACCGAGAATGACGGAAGCACCTTGTGAAAAATAATATTTATCATTTAATACGGAGTATAACCATCAACACATTAGTACAGGAGAAAAATATATATATATACATACGTATATATATATATATATGTATATATATATATATATATATATATATATATATATATATATATATACACACACAGCTATATTAAATAATTAAATATATTGAAAATAAAAAGCAATAACTCACACACACACACACACACACACACACACACACACACACACACACACATACGTATATATACATATATATATATAATATACACACACACGGCTATTAAAGATTTATTAATTAAAAAAATAAAATTTGAAACACTTTATTCCACTAGCGTGTGTCGAAAGACAACAACAGAATTATAATAGCGATAATAGACTTCCCTTTGCTGGAACCTTATTTGTACTCTCTAGACATCATAAAGATTAAACTCACACGTTTATGATACATCCAAACTTCACGGGCAATTTATTTTCCAGTTTAGCGCTTCTCTTTCTATCAAACATACGAGAATTGTACCCGAATTCCAAATTTATTTTCGATTGTCACTAAGATCCTTCCTTTTCTGACTACCTGACAGCTATACAGGTGAGGCCCTAATACCCCAGTATATAGTACGGTAGATCAAGCCTTCGCGCACAGATGATTTTTCCAATTTTATTTAGATGGATGATCATAAACTTTATACCTACGAGAATTATTTCGACTTCATGGCCCATTAATTTATCAAATTTATTTTAGATGGGCCAACATAAACCGATTTCCAAATTTATTTTCCAACCTCGTTAGGCCCCTCATATATAAAAGGGTACTTATTATATGTTCCAAATCTCCCTTCCCCCACCCTTCTCATCGGCGCCCCAGAAAACAAGATTTATTTTCCAATCAAAGCGTTTCTCTCTCTCTCTCCACGGATTGGAACGGGCAAGATATATTTGACACGCCCCAGATTTCACGGGACAGCCAATCACAGTATAGTAGGCGGCGCATGAGAACGGCCCAGGACCTCTGGTTGGAGGCTAGGCCTGCTAATACGCTATGCCCGCCCAAACTTCATCGAGGGCCAATAGGAAAATCGCGATTCGGGTATTGTGGGATGTTCACAATTACTACCCGTCTATAAAAGGGGGCATTTGCACCATAGGAGTACACTTCAGTTGTTTTTATCGGCAAGTGCTATAGAAATATCTCGTCATGATCCAGTCGCAGCAGCTCTACATCTCCCCGGATTGTTTGAAGATAAAGATTTCTACGCAGAGGCAACGCGTATAATTTTCACCGCTGTAGACCGGAATGTGCTACTTTCAACGCAAAACATTGCAGAAATTTGTGACGGCGAGAAAGATTTTGCCACTGATGACGTCACGGAGATGTAAGTAATTACGTAATAATTTGTGATTCAGGCGATATAAATTGTTTCATTCATTGCAAGTATTATAATCTTTAAAATTCGTAATAAGACGAAGTGAAAGAATATCTGCTTTGTGATTATAATTTGCTGCGCGTTTTCTCTTATTGCAACACCCTCTATATATATATATATATATATATATATATGAAATTACTTCACAAAAGTAACACGTGAAAAATAATTATGATGAATAAAACCACGGAGGAAAGGAAACACAGAATGGTGCTCAAGCACTTTCGTCTAATGACATCCTCAGGAACACTGAAGTACATAAAGAATTACAGCCTATATATAGGTTATAGAAAAAAAATATATATATATATACAATAAACGGAGAAACAAACTTAAAGGATTGTGGGAGGGGCACACAGATTTATAAGGAAAAACTATCGATTTTTAGCACAAGATTAAATGAATTGTTTCCAACCAATGTTATAGATAAAAAAATATACAAATTTATACTGGAAATCTGCCCGGGTTTTAGCACTCTGCTCTTTTTGTATATAAAAATTGAAAATTATTGATTTTTAGCACAAGATTAAATGAATTGTTTCCAACCAATGTTATAGATAAAAAAAATAATATACAAATTTATACTGGAAATCTGCCCGGGTTTTAGCACTCTACCCTTTTTTGTATATAAAAATTGAAAAATAAAAGTTATTAGGGTGGCATACAAGTTTACCAAAGATTTAGCGTTCTACCTTTCTTATCTAAATCTGTTCTGAAGGAATTCAAAGCAACAGGATCGAGTTGAAAAAGACCTTTGCTTATGTTAAAGTTATTTGTATCTCTGATTCACATGTAAAAAATTCCATGGATCTTACTGAAAAATTGAATAATGCACGTACTGAAACTAACGATAGATTGATCAGTTTTGACGTTTGTTCATTGTTTACAAAAGTGCCGATTGACGATATGCTTGACTTTCTCTCCCAAGAATTACATAAGTATGACCTGCCGCTACCTTCACACATTGTTTTGGAACTTATTAAGCTTTGCATCAAAGACTGTAAATTCACTTTCAATAACGAGTATTATCAACAAGTTTTTGGGATGGCCATGGGCAACCCCTCGTCGCCCCTCCTCTCCAATATTTATATGGAGTTTTTCGAAATTACTTACATTCCGAGAATCCTGGGGGTTGGCATCCCTTGGTTGCGGTACGTCGACGATATTTTGTGTATCTGGCCCATGAATCGTGACCTGGATAACTTCCTCCTTCAGTTAAATGATCAAGTCCCCTCCATTAAGTTTACTTTAGAAGTGGAACAAGACAATTCAATCCCATTTTTGGATGTGCATGTACATAGGGAAAGCCCAGGTTTTAAGTTTAGTATCTATCGGAAAAAAAAAAACAGTTTGTCCTACGTACACTTTTACTCGGGACATGACATCCCCACTAAGAAGGCCATTTTTTCTTCAATGTTTCTCCGCGTCCTTAGGATCGCCAGTCCGGAATACATCGATGCCGAATTAGAAAAAATCAATGGTATTGGAAGTGATCTGTGTTATCCATCTGCGTTTATGGAATCTTGTCTCAACAAGGCAAAACGAACTTTCTATCGTGTCAATAATAACACTCGTACTTTGTCAAAAAATATTTTAGTACTTTCATTTTTCCCGGGCTTTTTAGGCATTGCTAATGTACTTAAACTTTTGGATATTAATGTAGTATTTTCATATAACAATATTGTGAAAAATATCATAGTAAAAAATAGCCCTACCAATAATTCAGGCATTATCTATAAAACTGGTTGTAAACAATGTGATTCCTTTTACATAGGTCAGACGGGAAAGGATTTGCACACACGTATAAAACAGCATCAATATTCCGTTAGAACAGGACAGTTGTCCAGTGCCCTTTTTGTCCATTTGTCAGAGTTATCCCACTGTATTGATTGGAATAATGCTTCAGTTTTATTTCACTCTAGAAACATTGTTAATAGAAATGTTCTTGAGTCTGCCATCATCCAACTTACAAATAACTTCAACATAAGCAAAGGTCTTTTTCAACTCGATCCTGTTGCTTTGAATTCCTTCAGAACAGATTTAGATAAGAAAGGTAGAACGCTAAATCTTTGGTAAACTTGTATGCCACCGTAATAACTTTTATTTTTCAATTTTTATATACAAAAAAGGGTAGAGTGCTAAAACCCGGGCAGATTTCCAGTATAAATTTGTATATATATATTTTTTTTATCTATAACATTGGTTGGAAACAATTCATTTAATCTTGTGCTAAAAATCGATAATTTTCAATTTTTATATACAAAAAGAGCAGAGTGCTAAAACCCGGGCAGATTTCCAGTATAAATTTGTATATTTTTTATCTATAACATTGGTTGGAAACAATTCATTTAATCTTGTGCTAAAAATCGAGTTTTTCCTTATAAATCTGTGTGCCCCTCCCACAGTCCTTTAAGTTTGTTTCTCCGTTTATGGCATATATATACAGTATATATATTTTTTTTTTCTATAACCTATATATAGGCTGTAATTCTTTATGTACTTCAGTGTTCCTGAGGATGTCATTAGACGAAAGCGCTTGAGCACCATTCTGTGTTTCCTTTCCTTCGTGGTTTTATTCATCATATATATATATATATATATCGGTCGTAATATAACCTAACCTAGCGTAGCCTAACTGGTACATAATATAACCTAACCTAACCTAGCATAGCCTTTCTGGACGTAATATAGCCTAACCTAGCATAGCCTAACCGGGCCATAATATAACCTAACCGGGCCATAATATAACCTAACCTAGCATAACCTAGCATAGCCTGACCGGGCGTAATATAGCCTTACCTAGCATAGCCAGAACCAGGTGTGATATTTCAAATTTAGTGAACGTTACATTGCAAGATTTTAATGGTGGACTCTTTCTCGTTTATAATTATTTAGTAATCTCATTTTTTTCCTTTTATTCTGTTTTTCTACAACGAAAAAATTTAATCCTAGCGCTCTTTCTCGTTTATAATAATATAACCTAGCCTAACCTAACCTAACCTAGCATAGCCTGACCGGGCGTAATATAGCCTAACCTAGCATAGCCTAACAGGACCATAATATAACCTAACCTAGCATAGCCTAACCAGATATAATATAACCTAACCTAACCTGAACTAAATTAATAATCCGAAACTTGTATCCGTTCTCGATAGAGGTGTGATATTTATATATATGTATATGGTTGTGTGTGTTAACAACCGGGATGGTTACGGGACTAGCCTAACCTAACCTAACCTAGCATAGTCTGACCGGGCGTAATATAACCTAACCTAGCATAGCCTAACCGGGTCATAGCCTAACCTAACCTGGCCTAACCAGATATAATATAACCTAATCTAGCGTAGCCTAACCGGGCATAATTAAACTTTAATTTAATTTAACTTTAAATGATTCAGTATGAACTAATCATGTTAAGTTCTCCTTAAAGGACTGATGCGGAGTTCGATCACGTTATAGCAACTTTTCTTGACAACTTTGATGAAAGGGGAATAAATGAATTGGAGGCTTTACCACACAGCCAACCCAGTGACATGAATATCGAGGTCGAGGTATTGGATCACATCCGGTCCAACGAACGCCAGTCGTCGAGGAACTAATGTAAGTTTTTGTCTACTCCTCACAATTTGTCGTAAATGTTTCATCAGCAGGTATCCTCAATTATAGCATAGTTTGCATTAGTACTGAGCTATGATTTCTGAACACAAATCGATTTATGAAAAAATGGACTTTAATTAAAAAGAACCAGTATGAACTAATCATGTTAATTTCTCCTTAAAGGACCGATGCGGAGCTCGATCATGTTATAGCAACTTTTCGTGACAGCTTTGATGAAGGGGGAATAAATGATTTGGAGGCTTTACCGCGCAACCAGCCAAGGGGCCTGAATACCGGGGTCGAGGTATTGGCTCACATCCGGTCAAACGAATGCCAGGTCATCGAGAAACTAATGTAAGTTTTTTTTTGTGGTTAAGAACAAAACACATTTTATTTTCATTCAATTTATTAAATGGTAGAAAATATGCACAAATCGGCTTACAAAACTAGGGTCCATTAAATAAGCCTTAATGGAGACATTTTACAGTTACAAATGTATATACACACTTTTACACAATATAGTTACAAATATATATACACCTTCACACAACACAACGAGTGCCAACAAATGGAAACCTTTTTTTTATTTGTCTACATACCGTTTCATCATTCATTTCAGTGTCGCACAAATCGAATAATTTTTAAAAATTTATAAATCCCTTCCCACGTGATATGTGGAGGAGAAATGAAAGGCAATACATGCCACAACTATTGCCAAAATATCCTTGGAAATGGTAAGGATTCCAGACAATTTCAGGGACATGTATCTGTTCGATAAATTGTACGACAACAGGATCAGTCCAGGGCTGAGTGCCAAGTGAATCAAAATAGTACATTCTTTCCCTATTTTTAAAATAGATTGCAAACCAATGAATTCCCACATTGCCAACAATGTCGGTGTTCACGATAATCCCATACCAATCTCTCGTAGTTGGCAATTTCAATATTTCATTCTTCGCAAACACACCGATAAATTTGGAGCGTGTGATTCGGCCACTTTTTTTTCGCTCTGGAGTGTATTCGCGCCCATTTTAAAAGTCTGTGACCACGTTCCTGAAAGGGTCAACTTCTATTAGAGCCTGTGATTCGAGATACACGAGTACAGTAATAGACGCGCCTATACGGTTAGCAAATTCCAACCTGACTGAGATGTTCCCACTGTGTTGTGGACTTAAGTATGTATTTATACTAGCAGATAAGTCAGGGGTAATATCAAATGAGTAAACGTTAAACTCTTCGACAAATTCTTTTTGCGTTACACCAAACCCAAGCTCGTCACAGGCATCAGCATTATGAGCCAGACTACTATAAGCTCTCGCGCAGAGCGGGAACACAGCGTCTGATGAGTAGTCCGTAACCATAGTTCCGCCCAATGCGACGCCATAAACGTATAAAGTTATATTTTTAAGGCCGAAATTCTCGAATTTAAAGGCGCTCTTTTTATATTTTCAATTCGTCGAAGCATGATCCTGCATTCCAATTAATATCCTTTTAGGTAGAACTCCCAGGGCCTTGTTTTCTAGCTGCTTCGAGGCCAACCCGGCGGGCACCGTGTATAGTTTGATCTGTACTCTGTTAATTGGGTATTTTACTGTTGTGGGTATTAATTTTTTTTCAATTTCTACATATTTCGGGGAACTTAATTTCACTTGCCGTACACGTAAATATGTCTCCATGATGTGAATCACAACGGGCTTTGCACTCTCTTCTTGATCAGGTCCCAGATTTATGCAGATCTCAGGACTCGTGCGGATGTGCTTCAGTTTCAGGTCGACGCCTCATAAGCAGTTTCTCCTGGAACGTGAAGTCTGTATGAAGACGCCCAAAACACTCGTATATCTTTCTTTCAGAATTTTTAAATTTATCCTTTATACTATTTTCATCTTTAGTCTGATAATAGCACTCGGCAGTTAAAAAGGCGTCCTTCGCTTCTTTTGAAAAGTTGAGGACACTTTCCAGATAGGCTCGTAGGTGATAAGAACCCGTTCTTGCCGAGATGTTAACCTGATTTAAATACACCTCACACTGGCTGAATATGGAGTGTAGAAAGTTCGTTTCAGGGTATGCAGAGTAACTATCATCGCAGTCCGTTCCATCTGAATGGGCTATATGCAGTTTAGCGTACATGTGCATGCAGCTCGGATCAAAAAAGTATGGGCTTGAGCTGGGTATCACGAATTCTATAGGGGCACTCGGTAAACTAATTGTGTTTAATGGGTTAATTGTAATAAAGTCGCTATGCTCAATAGAAACCTGTATAAGGGCATATCAAAGAGGGACAGTTCCGAATTTATAACATTGTATACTACACGGATGGATGAAACGCGCCATGACGAGTCAGAAATAGTACCACCTCTCTCGACAAGTAGTAATCAGCCTATGATTCGTGAGAGTACTGTCCTCAGCTTATATCAGTTAAAAAATTATCAGCTATAGGTTTCATACGCTTAGAACACTTCTTTTTTTATGTCCTCTTACGTTTAGCGCCACGTGTTGGTAACTCTTTCTTCCTGACAACCCTCTTCTTTCCGTCACTACACATTTTTCTCTATACATCTTTGATGATTTCGTCCCGTGTACGTTTTAAATGTTTTTTTAGAGCTTCTTTAGGTTTAGTTCCACCCATTATGTCTTCTACCGTGTTAAAACCTGATTGTAACGCCTTCTTCCCGAGGTATCTAGCCTCCTCATCAACAGTGGGACAGCGGTGCGTAGTATGGTTGAAAAAATTGATCCAAGACCACTCCCACGCTGATATCTCACCCCTCGATAGACTGTGAAAGGCCTCTGGGTTATTATAACTGAAAGCGACGAAAGTGTAGCTTCACTGTTAAGCTCCCATCACCGAATGGGAAATTTTTTCCCTCAATCGTTCTTATATATATTGAGATATTGGTTAATAGAGTAGTTGCAACATTCACATAATGGGGCTTGTCATATGTAATGCTCAAACTTTTCCCTCTATGGTTGGGGATGTGTGCAATGCGCAGCAGACGCGCCTGGGTGTCCCCAATAAATTGATGCTCTACGTCTACGATATTGCTGTAAATATAGCACATGTCTGGGGATGGGCAGTTTTCACCCAATTTCTCCATCTTCAACTGATACATTAAGCTAGACAAGTCATGTTGTGCCTCGTGAAAGGTATCTCTTTGGAGAGCTGCAATATATCGACCCTCGGCCACAACTATGAACAGCTCTTTATCTTTAATATTTCTACTAAGCGTGGATTTTAAATTCAACGTGCGTGCAGGCGTGTCTATGTTTACGACTTCGAAAAGTAAATCGTTTGTCAGGTACGACTTTTCAAGACTCTTGTTTAACCCCGTCACAATGTCCGTGGCTCTGTCATAATGACCGATTCCTAGTGTTACATTTGTAATATAGTACTGTACCTCACCGAATAGGACTGATCGCATAGTATTGTCTAAGGCTATGCCTAATTTTTCAACTCATCGACTCCTCTGAGAGCAGAAATATGATCTGATCTTTTTCAAGAGTTAAAAATTTGGTGGCTAGCTGGAATTCACAAACACCAACTTCGACCGAATCTCGTTCCAACTCAATAAGCCCATGGAGTTCTGTTACAAAGTTGGCCAGAGTGTTGTTAGGATGTGCAGACAGAGAAGAAGAGGATGGGAATGTGACATAGAAGTGGTTAGGCGCCATGTTGCATACTATTTAAGCTTCATTATTGCAGCAGCTTTTATATAGGTGTTGAAGCTTTCTGGGCAACCCAGCCATTTCACCAGGTACATTTTTGTCTTTCCTGAACTTTTGCTGCCTAAAATGTTTTCAATTTTAAACAGACTTTTTCCTAAATTAAATGTCACTTTCTGCAACTCCTCGTTGTAAAAGCCTCCTGCGATTTCTTCCCCATTCAAATCTTCAACGTAATACATCAGTATCTCGCCGTTAGGTCTCATAGCACTAACTTTAAAAATCTCACGAGTCCATCCTTCGCGAATTTATTTCCCGAACGTGATAGTCTTACATAATAGTTGATTTTGAAATGTGTAGTGTGTGGTGGCGGTGCTCCATCCCTTCTCACCTCCGGGTGCGTACTTCTTTCTAAAACGTCGTTAGGTGTTGTGCCAATCGTACGGCGGTGTGAACGGTTGTATGACGACGCCAATAACCCCAGAATGTTTATATATCTGTATGTGTTTTTATGTGTAAATAGCGATGCATGGGTTCCTTTATGGTACGTTAAACTCTTTCAGTTAAATAGGCCTTATGTATAGAACTGCTAGTGTAGTAACTGATATTAAACTCTGTCAGCATGTTCTGAATAGCGCGGCCTATAAATTCTTTCCCCATATCCGTACAAAAATAGCCTGGAACCCTGTTAGCAACTGTTTCAGGCGATTTATTTTTCAGAGGAATTAGCCACAGATATCTAGAGAATACATCTATTATGAGTAGGTTGTAGCGGTAGCCGTCATTATACACTGAATATCTTTGCATGTTTGTTAAATCCGCTTGCCAAATAGAGTCAATCGAAGCCGCTGTTGTCTTGGCCGTTTTAAACCTTTTTCTCACCGGTTTATGAAGTGTGTAAGTATCCTGCTCCCGCAAAAACCTCTCAATATCTTTTTTCCCTATTCCGTAAACACCTCTGTACAGTCTATTAACGCCTCCATAGGAGGTTAGAAATGTCATAATAGCGTTTACTTAATATGTTAGTCATTTGCGTATTTTAGAGACACGTGGATAAGGTTGGCCGTTTGTTTTTTCTTCTAAAATTTCCTGACATTTCTTAGAATTCAAGATTCCATTGATGACGACAAGCTTTCCTGAACCAGAAGCACTAAAGCATCCCCAAAGAACCAAATTACCACCACAATATGTTTAACTGTAAGAAGGAGGGTTCGAGGACGCAAATCCATCACTTTGATAATCTTTGGCGTAATTTAAGCAAGCTTCTTTGTACACTTTTCGTAGCAGAGGTTTCCTTCATGCAACTCTTCCATGCAGACCATTCTTTCTCAATGTACGACGTACGGTAGAGGGATGGACATCGATCTTCGACAGTGTTAATGTTTGGCAAATATCATCTGCAGTCAGTCGTGGATTCGAGGCAAGCCATTCTTTCAATCAGTCTAGCTGTACGTTCTGAAATCTTGCAAGGTCGTCCACATCTTGATAGTTTTGATTGTTCCAAACTATTTCCATTTCTTTATAATTGGAGCAACCGTCGTAAATGGAATGCCAAGTTGTTCTCCTGTCTTCCAGTAACTCTTTCCAGACTCGTGTGCAGCAATAATAGATCTCTTAAGATGTGTAATGGCTTGTACAATCATCCGTTTTCCATGAAGATTCACAGAAAAAATTAGAGATTTCAGAATTGCCAACAGTCTTTTAACAAAAAACAGCCAACTACTGATAAAAATTTTAAATTCTTCAAGCCTAAGGTGGACACGCAAAGTATTAAATAATTTTGTAAATGTACGAAATCTTTTGGATTTAACATTTTTTTTATTCCCCTCAAATTCTTTCATGCTTTACATTATACAGGGTGGCGCAAAAGTCAGGAACCATAGGCACATTTTATTAAATTATAGTAAATGTTCGAATTGGTGGCCTTCCACTTGGAGACACTTTCTAATGCGTTGAATGCATGATGTTTGAACATTCCTTAACACATTGGTACTGATTTTGGCACACTCAAATGTGATTTTATCCTTTAGAGAACGTATGGTTCTGGGTCGATCAGCATAGACTGCCGAAGTGAGATGGCCCCACAAGAAAAAGTCAAGAGACGTGAGGTCTGGAGACCTAGGTAGTCATTCGACGGGCCCTCGCCGTCCGATCCACTTGCTTGGGAATGTTTCATCTAAATAGCTCCGGACGATGGTTGCGAAATGTGGTGGTGCACCATCTTGCTGAAACCACATCTCCGCCCGTTCTGCCAATGGAATGTCGTCCAGTATGGGCATTAGAAATGTTTGCAGCATATGCAGATATATTTCACCTGATACATTGCCGTCGAAAAAGTACGGACCAATTAACCGATCCCCCCAGAGCGCAGCCCACACCATAATTCATCCAGTGGGGGTTCTCACCAGTGGGGGTTCTCACTGGCCCAATAGCTTGCATTATGCCTGTTGACACGATCGCTGAGGTGAAATATCGCTTCGTCGCTGAACATGATCCTTCGTTGAAGCTGTCGATGTTGTAGAAACCACTGGCAGAATTCTACACGACGGTCTGTGTCGTCACCGTGTAGTTCCTGAACGAATTGGACTTCGTAGGGATGGAAACGATTTGTCGTAAGAATTCGTTGAATGGATCTTCTGGTGACACTCGTTTCCTGGGATAATTTTCTTAAGGACTTACGTGGGCTGTTTTCGAGGTGATTGAGTACCGTTAGTGATGTTGCTGCATCGGTTGAACTTTTTGGCCGGCCACTACGCGGCCGATCATGAGCACTTCCCGTTTCTTTGAAGCGAGTGAACAGTTTTCCAACTGATGCCTGAACAACTGGCGGCCTCCCAGGGTGTTTTTCATTAAAAGCGGTAGCAACTGATCGGTGTGTGTTACCACGTCTTGCACACAATAAAACTATCTCCACCCGTTCATCTATTGTCAATTTCTGTGCCATAGGTTTAACAACAAATCTGAAAAAAACAAAACACATATTAAAACACAAATTATTAAAATGTGCCTATGATTCCTGACTTTTGCTCCACCCTGTATATTTGAATTAAACTAATCATTTCGTTTGTTAAATTTTTCCAAATGAAAGTTAAGCTTTTTTAATAGCTATTCAATGCATGGCACAAAAGATAAAGATGAATATAACGAAATATTCTCTGTACGAATATTTATGACCGCCACTCTGTGTGTGTGTGTGTGTGTGTGTGTGTTTATACACAGTATAACCTCGTTAACCTCGTTGCTGATCCGTGCGGTGGTCTCTCTTCACACGAAGGTCAAGCTGGTGGCCCCGCCTCTAGGTCTGGCTTGGTGGAGGAGCGAGTTGCTTTCTTGCGCTCTCCACCGTACATAACCAGGTACACCCAGCTCATCTAGTACCTTCCTGAGCCAGGCATCTAGTCTTCTCTTGAAGACTTCAAATTTGACCCCTGTAACGATTCTGAGGTCCTTTGGAAGCTGGTTAAAAAGTCATGGCCCCCCTGACAACCAAGCTATTTTCCTTCAGTGTTGAAGAGGTCCCTTGTCGAGCCTTTAATTTGGGAACACTACACATTCTGCCTTTCCACTTTTCCAATGTTGTTTGAATGGTAATTGGGTTTAGTTTTAGGTTTGGTACCAGTTTTTCGATCATTTTCCATATGTAGATTATGGTATACCTCTCTCTTCTTCTATCCAGGGAGTACAGATTTAGTTTACGTAGTCTTTCCCAGTAGTTGAGTTCTTTGCAGCCATCAATCTTGGCTGTGAAATGTCTCTGCGTTTCTTCTAGTTTATTAATTTCTTCCTTTTTATATGGGGACGTCAAAACTGAGCAGTATTCAAGTTTTGGTATGATCAGTGTTCTCAGCAGGGGAATCATTACTGTCTTGTCCCTCCTTTTGAACGTGCTTAACCTGTCCCACGATTCTTTTTGCTTTGTTTATTGCTATCTGATTTTGCGTCTCGAATTTAATAATCGGTCATTATTACCCCCATGTCGACCGCTTTCGTGCTTCTCTGAATTTCCTGTCTATCTGGAGCATTATATGCAGTCTGTTAAAGTTCCTCATTCCTACCATATTTCAAGAGCTAAAATTTCTCGGTGTTAAATGTCATATTGTTGTCTTCTGACGACGTGTATATTTTGTTCGTGTCCCTCTGCAAGGCCTCCACTTCATTTGCATCGCTGATTTTTTTGCTGATCTTTGTATCGTCCGCAAAGGATGTTACTATACTGTTGCTGTTTACTCCGCTGTCTATGTCTCTTAGCATGATAATGAACAGGAGTGGGGCCAGTACTGTACCTTGTGGTACTGAGCTGCGTACTTCTGATTCTGATGATGATACAGCTTGAATTTTGACGACCTGTAGACGTTCTCTGAGGAAGTTGTAGATCCATTTTCCCACTTTGCCTGTTATTCCCATATATTTCATTTTATGTGCTATTTTACCATGATCTCATTTGTCGAAAGCTTTAGCAAAATCCGTGTATATGACATCATAGTTTTCATTGCCTTCAAGTGCATCTAGGATATTGTTGTAGTGTTCTATTAGTTGTGATAGGCATGAACTTCCTGATTGGAAATCTGTGCTGATTTTCGTTGAATCTTTCCAGTGTTTCCAAGAAGTCATAGATTTTCTCTCTGACTATTCTTTCAAATATTTTCGTGAGGTGGGACGTCAAAGACACTGGTCTGTAGTTCTTTGCTGGAGATCTATCCCCTCCTTTATATATAGGGACAATGTTTGCTCTTTTCAAGATGCTCTGTATTTCCCCAGTGTCCAGGGATCTTCTCCATCTCCAGTATAAGGGTGTAGCTATTTCATTTTTACAGTTTTTAATTAATAGTGCGTTCGATTTGTCCGGACGTGTAGGTGAATGTGATTTCATTTGGCCTATAGTTCTCGCTACATCTTCTGGGGTAAAATCAAAGTCTGTTACACATTCTCCTTGCCTCGGTAGAGGCAGAGGTCGTTGAGAGGAGCATCAGCAGCAACTGGCGCTGAGAGCCAGGCTCGGACGTACAGTACGGCGGTAAACTGTACCATTCTTTGCAACGTCAGTAAGGTGTGTTCATCGTAACCCAGCTGTTACCGAAACAGGTACATCTTCGTGTTGTAAATCACCTAAAATGGATAAATTCATTCATTTTTTTCTTTATTAGATTCTATGCCACTGTTTTAATAATGGGCAAATTCAATTATTTGAAATATCTACATACTATATTTGTCTATAATTTTTCTAATACGTTGTAATATTTGTCAGAAAATTTATACATTTATTATTTATACTATTCTACATGTTTTTACAAACCTTGGCCATCCAACGAGCGTGATGATATGCACCTGGACGACGGAACTTCACTTCGTGAGGCTCACGAGCTCTGAGCACAGTAAATGTTAGCTCTGCCACCTCGCGATAGTCGTCACGGATAAAGTGACTGCACTCTTTCTTCTGGACCAACGTTTGAAGATTGCAGATCACCTGATTCCGCATCTGTTTTAAGGAAGTAGCTGAGAGTGCTCTAGGTGTTCTCCGACGGCACACTTCTTACATGAGGCCAGAAAAGGTAGTGTTTGCTCTTTGCAGCGATTGTGTGACCAGCAAACAGAAACAAGATATGACACACAGCTGATAGACATACTAGACGAAAGATCGTGGTTTGTTTTCCAGCTCTTGAATGCTACTTCAACCGCGTGGATGAGCAAACCGGGAGAGAAATGGATTGATGATCAGGACTTCAATACTTTTTATAACTTTGTCAAATGTCTTAAAGTCACCAATGATGTGGCCGAGCGAGGCATTGCCATGATCCAGGACTTCGCAAAAGCGATAACCAAAAAGGAAGAACAATTGCAATGGCTTCTACAAGCAGTTGAAAAGCATCGAAACACCATACCCAACTTCAACAAATCCACATTGAACATTCTACGTTAGACACACCATGCAGAAATAAAGAAACAGACCATAATTAGTCCCAAAATGTGATTCAAATAAATGTCTGGTAACAATGATTCATTTATCTTTTGTACAAAAATATCAGCAAATTTTCTTAATTGCATTTTTATATCAAGAATACATAAAATCAAGTAAACTTCAATAGAAATATAATAATTGGGTTAATAACTGAAAAATTTAACTTCTTTAAATGCAAGAAATTCAACCTCAATGAGGAACCCCTAAACAAAATTTGATTTTGATAAAAATGGTATCAATGGACAAGACAGTAATGATTCCCTTGCTGAGAACACTGATCATACCAAAACTTGAATACTGCTCAGTTTTGACGTCCCCATATAAAAAGGAAGAAATTAATAAACTAGAAGAAATGCAGAGACATTTCACAGCTAAGATTGATGGCTGCAAAGAACTCAACTATTGGAAAAGACTCGTAAATTAAATCTGTACTCCCTGGAAAGAAGAGAAAGGTACACCATAATCTACATATGGAAAATGATCGAAAAACTGGTACCAAACCTAAAACTAAACCCAATTACCATTCAAACAACGCTGGAAAAGAAGAAAGGCAGAATGTGTAGTGTTCCCAAATTAAAGGCCCGACAAGGGACCTCTTCAACATTGAAGGAAAATAGCTTGGTTGTCAGGGGGCCATGACTTTTTAACCAGCTTCCAAAAGACCTCAGAAACGTTACAGGGGTCAAAGTTGAAGTCTTCAAGAGAAGACTAGATGCCTGGCTCAGGACGGTACCAGATGAGCTGGGTGTA